>NW_010578971.1:755462-775805 GCF_000705375.1 Tinamus guttatus | reverse complement strand
ATCACCTTCATTTGAATTTAATATTTAATGTTGGCAAGTGTTTTACGTTCAGGATGCTGCATTATGCTTCAGTGGACTAAATGCTACAAGCACATTATCATCATCTAAGGTAATCACATTGAATTTTAATTTTGTTGTGGGACTTTAATTTGGAATGTTATAGCCAGAAAGCACATGTTTTGCCTGAGAAGTTTTAATCAGATGATACTATTATTTAGCATATTATTTCCCATGGGCAAATTAAGCTCAAGTGTTTAAGTCTCTGAATCTTTGAGAATCTAATGAACTACCCTGGGATTGCACAAAAAGAACAGTGCACACAGAGGAAATAATGAATAGTAAATCCCTTTGCAATTTTCTCCAAACAAATATTTTCTGGTATTCTGGTATTCTTTTATTTTAAAGTTTAACTCAAAGTTAAGTGTTACTCAAAGATAGTTTTACAGGGCTCAAGTTGTGCTGATTGGAATTAAAAAGCAAATCGAACAACAGACTACTCTTTTCTATTTACAACACAGAACAGCATCTGCGCAGCAATTACTTCTGTTCTTCTGTATTATAGAATATCATTTGGTACTATGTATTTTAAAGAATATCATTCCAAGCACCATTTTTTTCTGCTTCAGCAAAAGAGATGCATTTCCAGCAAATTTACAAAACACCTACACATTTTTGTCTTTGTTTTGTACACTTTATTTGTTGAAGGCAAGGGTCTCCCTCCTGAAGACAAGAGGAGGTGAAGACACGATGATAAGAAAACCCTTAATCTTAATTTTAATTGAGCAAATGGATTTTGTTTTTAGGTTCACTCAGAAAATGAAGAAATAAACTTTCCCAAGACTAGTTCCTATGTAAAAAAAAAAAAAAAAAAAAATACAGCTTATTATGCTATGTTAGTAAACATACTAGCATCCATTGTCTCTAATTATCTTCTTGTTTTCAGAAATTGAAGCACCTGTTTGCAAAATATTGTGTATTTCTTAATTTAAATGACTAGTTGTATATTATATTATAAAGAAGCATCCAATTATATTCAATTTATAGTAGCTTATAGACATACCCACAAAATCCAAGAGAAAGAGAGAAAGAGAGAAAGAGAGAAAAAGAAAAAAAAAGAGAAAGAGAGAAAGAAAGAGAGAAGGAAAGAGAGAAAGAGAGAAAGAGAGAAAGAGAGAAAGAGAGAAAGAAAGAAAGAAAGAGAGAAAGAAAGAGAGAAAGAAAGAGAGAGAAAGAGAGAAAGAAAGAGAGAGAGAGAGAGAGAGAGAGAAAGAAAGAAAGAAAGAAAGAAAGAAAGAAAGAAAGAAAGAAAGAAAGAAAGAAAGAAAGAAAGAAAGAAAGAAAGAAAGAAAGAAAGAAAGAAAGAAAGATTTTTCACTTCTCCTTTTTCATTTAAAATCCAAAAGGCCAATTTCTCTTGGTATATTCAATTAAATTTTTTCCTGGGTTCCAAATGAATACAACTTACTACAACTTACTACAACTGCAAGTAAGATTTTTTTATTTAAAAACTGATTTAGCAACAGTATTGTCATGACAATTATGTTTCACAAATATCTAAGTTCAAATAAATACGATTCAGATTATTTTAAATGATTATATGACAAAAAAGTCTGTTAAAATAATAATAATAGGGTATTTTTGGTCTCTATACGTGTTGGTAAATGACCTAACAAAAAGAAGATCAACAGTGGAAGAACAAATTTAATAATAAATCTTTTTTTTTTTTTTCTTGCACTTAGTTCAGAACTATTAAAAATAAATAAATCTGTTATTTATATACATTTATGTAATAACTCCTTGGATCCAACAACTTCCTGTTAAGTACTGTCTCTTTACTTAGTGTTCGAATTTTGGAGGGAAGGCAGAAAATAATCTTCCTAATGGATAAGAATTCTTTATTATATTAAAGTCCTACTTTGTATAATTTTTCCATTGTAAGACAATTCTAATGAAGAGAAAATGGACCACTGCAGTAACCTGACCATTGCATTGATCTGTTAAGAGGATTAATCTCAAATCAGATCCCACCTTCAGCTTTACATAACCGTGATGGAAAGAATGCAAACAGTAAGACCAAAATCTCCAGAATAATTTTTGTTATATTTCCATCTAACAAGCAAGGCTCTGTATATTTCTGTATATTTTGTGATTACACAGTCACAAATCTAGTGATGAGGCTGGATTGCTGGAACTAAGGAGCATTACATTTTCTGTGATTCTTATAAGAAGAGATTTTTGTAAGAAGAGAAGAGCCAGAAAGAATATTCTATCATTTTAAACATCAGACCAAAACCAGGTTTAAATGTAAGCATATCTGACTTCCACAAAGCCAGAAGCACTTAAGTCAGATCAACATCTTGTGCAACATCTTGTACTTGACAAGTAGAAAACAAAAGGTATTGAGAAAAGTACTGAAAAAAAGGTCCCTATCCAAATCCTTCCCATCAACAATGTTTCACCAACTTGTTCACTGGAGGATTTCTTAATTATTGTTCGCTAGATTTTGCCACAATCTGAGCTGTCTGATGTTTGGGAATGGTCCCAGCAAAGGAACAGGGGGATTCTGCTCTCCATGCTTTCTGGACTGGCTTTTGGATTTTGTCAAGATCCTGTTGCCTTCTCTTGGGTGTTACAGTTGTTTCCTGCTCTTAAAAATCTGCATGAATGGGATTTCTAATTGGTTTAGTCCACTATAAGGCCTCAGTCTTTGATCTGTATGCCCAGACTCCTGGTGGGAGTTTGATAATTCTACTTATATACAGGAAAAAAAGGAAAGAGTCAACAGTTTGCAAAGGGAATTTTCTAAAGAATGTGTCTTTATACTTTCCAATATTCCTGCAATTAATTGCTTTTGGAGGCATTCTTTTTAGTCAAGAAATGCAAAATGATGGTGAGATAATCTGAATAGGAGTATTTCATTTTTTTTCCCTTGTCTATGTTTCAAAGACTTTCTCATACATGATAGCTAAAACCTTATACTGAGAAGCTGCTGATGATATTATTCTTTCTCTCAGAGGAAAAATATATGAATAACAGTTAAGAATAGATCATAAGAATGTTAGGGAGTCACTCAAAAATAAGCAGAATTTATAAATTTTCTTATTTCAGAGTATATTCACTATCCATGTTCATTAGGCAAATTACCACAGTTTTGTTTTTGCAGAGAAAGAGACAGATGTTCAGATCTGAATGAGTTAATTCTAAAGGATTCCTCAGTTATGTAAATGTACAAAATGTAGTGTCACTTTCTATTCTTATTACAATCGTGAGACCATCACTGTAATTGATTAATTTTGTGTCATTCTTTTCCTGTGATCTCTTCATCACAAGAATGAGCTATCAATGAATTTTAATGCTTTGTGCATTTTAGTTTTCATAACATATTCTGATTCTCATTCTAGTGACAAAGATTGGCACAAAATCAGACCATATCCATAACAAAGGCTTAAAAAAGAAAAAAGGATGCTGTATAGAATCCATCTTCATGACAATCTCAGAACGAGAACAGAAATATCACAAAATAAAACTCTTCAGTCTTGTGGCAGTCTTACTATTGGGATATCACAATATTCCCGAATGCATTCCTAAACCTGTTGCACTGGATGTGTTAAAATCCTTTTACAGTATGAAGGCTATTTACAATCTTTTAAAAAGATAACAGTGGCATAAATCTAGTGTCTACATGTGATTTGTTTGAAAAGGTTGTAACTCTATAGACAATACCATCTGGTTTCTCACTACTTCCTAAATCCACCAGTGTGTTATTGGGGAAAAAAAAAAAAAAAAGATGTTTTCAGTAGAACTCACAATGTTTTTATGCTATAAATTGGTTGTTCCTTCCTGGTCCTTCTTCTGCGTCAATTATTTGACAAGCAGCTAACAAGACAGAACTGTAAGAATATCAATTACAAGAAACCTCCCATAAGTGAGAGGTAATTGGCATTTATTAAGGCTGTTGTGGGTTGTGATGTTATAACTTACATGTTTTATCCATATTCTATTCCTAGAAGGAACATAAGCCAATAGTCAACATAGATTGGTAAATTTGTGCTTCCTTATGATAAACTAAGCTGCCTTCTTCTTCTGCCATACTTATTCACTGCATACAATCCCTACATCTGTTTGACCCTCCATTGAGTTTTCCATTTAGCACTCCAATTTTTCAAACTCTTAAATGGAATTAAAACTATTATTACTGCAGAAATTTATAGGTAAAAAATCTTGCTGTTAGCCAACTTGGTGGACAGAAGATTGGATAGAGAAAATATTTTCTGATTTAACAATAATTAATTATTAATGATTAACAATAAATATTTATGTTTTTACTCAATAGTAAGTCCCTATCTTAGTTAACATGTGAGACATTTATAGAAGAGACATATATTTGGCTGTATGTTCACCCTTGACATGCAACCTAACATACATACATATTAATGTTAATATAGTTTGTATTATTTTAATTCAACAATGAGCAGGAGGGAAAACCAGGCATTTAATATTCAAATTAATCAGAATTTTTACCCAAAATGGGATACCTTCCGTCATCTGCACTGTACCTAAAAGCCTGTCATTCACCTAAATACTCCAAACTGTAAGCCAAGAAAATATAACAGGGAAACACTTCATGTCTTGCTTTTATATTTCGGTCTTTGTCTCTACCATTGCCTGAATTCTGAGTATTTAGCAAGATGTCCTTTGGTCTGACATTATAGGACTTCTCTAAGAACAGCTGGGTACCAAGCAGTATAGTTTTTTTTTTTTTTTTTTTTTTTTTTTTTTTTTTTTTTGCAGGATAGGCTGATAAAAGCATTTCTGATCACATTCCATTTTCATTCCCTAAAAGGTAATACAGCAAAAAATACTCTCCTAGCTCTGCTTGTTCTTATGCATTTGAGATTCACTGTTTTCAGCATCTAGGGGATTTAAAAAAAAAAAAAAAAAAAAAAGTTCGTACTTCAGAGAAAGACATTTAGTCCATGGTCTGAAATCAAATCTGTTCATACACTTGGCTGTACTGACCTTCAAGCACCACAAGGAGTAAAGAGGAAGCTACTTATGGACATAATTCATTTTAGGCCAGTGTTTCAGTATACCTAAAGAGGAATTAGTACTTATTATCAAAGCTAGTTAATTTTAAATCTCAGATCTGAGACTGAGATCTATCCTTGTGTGTTTGGGTGCTCAATGTGAATTAGCCTTTTCCTGCATTTACCATCCATCTTAGAACAGATGAACATGCAGTGATTTTTGGATTAAAACCTGTTAAAATCATGTCTATTACTACCTTGAATGAAATTATCTCAGAAACAAATGTAGAATATAAGAATATAATAGCTATATATATGACTATAACACAACATATAAGAATATAACTAAAAATATAATATGTAAACTTTAAAATATTTTAGGGGGAAATATATGGGAGTGAAAAATATATCGATAGGACCAGAAAAAAAAAACAACAACAACAAAGCTAATATTTGAATTGAAACTAAGCACAAGCAACACTTTAACATCCAAATGTTAATGATCCTAACACATGTTTTGTAAAATTACTGAAGTTCAGTTCTCATATCCTTTCAGGCACAAAGGTGATAATATTCTGTAGAAAAATACAAATCTCTGTTGTATTTCTAAATTTTTCACAAAATCACAGAATGGTTGGGACTGTCAGGGACCCCTAGAGATCACCTGGTCCATTCTGCTCAAGCTGGGTCACATGAGGAAGGTGGGCTGGTCCCTATTTTCTTTGATATGTTATTTCATCCCAGGGTTGTCTGCAGTTTTCTCATTCTTCCTGAAAAGGAACTTAATACTGGAAGGAAATATTAAAACTGCCATGTTTATAAACAAATATATCTACTTTTTATTACATCAACTCTAAATACATTTGTTAATTTAATTCATAAAGCTTGGAAACCAGCATTTACAAAAGTTTTGGCCAGCTACATTTTACATTTCATGCTTCACATAACTTGTAAGTGTCGACTTTATAAAAAATGTTGTGCCATTACACTTTAAGATATTTCATATTCACTTTGCAATTGCTTCATGAAATCTAGGTTATTTTCACTGACATATGAGCATTCTGTCATACAGGAATTTGTAATTGATCCTTCAGCGAAGCCACTAACATGCTGAAATTGTCAGCCTCAGTTATTCCTGTAGGATTAATATTTGGATATCATGTTTTAATAATATTATTTCATGATAAAAATGAATACTCAACAACAACAACAAAAATCAGAAATATATATACCTATTTAAATGAATTTAAAAATAATATTGACAATGTGGAAACATAATTAATGGGTAAATATCGCTCATGGTTAAATAACTTTTCTTTTTCAAGTTCAACCACAGAATATTCTACATCTGCCTTTGTAAAGTAATCTATGTTTAATCAGAAAAAAAGGAGAAAAATAGTCAAATTCATCTTAAATTTTTATGTAATATAAAAATAAATGTATTTGAGAATAAGTTTAGAAATAGGTCCCTCCTGAAATTTTAATAGAGATCATAAAAGGGCTAAAAAGTATTAATAAAAAGAACTAAAACAAAAATAGAAATCTCTAAAATACAGAGATTTCTGGGAGTGAAAATGAAGATAACTAAATTCACAAGCATACACACATTAAACCAAAACAGAAACAACAAGTATATGATAAAATAAAACCAAGAATAAAATACAGGATACTTTAAAATGTTTCTATCTGTGATCTTTTTTTCTGAATTGATGGTGTTTTTTTAGTTAAGGTCATTTTCCTATTTTTATGTTAGAGACTTACAAATTTCTCCTCTCCTCTCCCTCTCCCTCTCCCTCTCCCTCTCCCTCACCTCTCTTTCCCCTTTCTTTTCTACTTCCCTTTGCTAGTATAACCCTTAGCATCAAGTTTTTTTAGTTAAAATTATTTTTTTTTTCTTCATACTGAGTGCAAATAAATGTTTGAAGCATTTAAATTTTATTATTGTTGTTTTTATTATTGTTGGTTTTTAAAATCTGTTTTTAGTCCTCTTATGGATAATTTTTCATCTCTGTTTGATCCACTATTAATGCAAATTACATTGTCATATTTTCTGAGTTTTCTACAGTTATTGTTCAGCTATAACCTAAATTTGCAAGCTTTCTTTCTTTTTTTTTTTTTTTAATCACTAATGGATTTGCAACTAACCTATGGCTCCAGTCGTGGTCAGTTGCCTTTAGTATCACCGCTGTATGCATTGAACTGATAAATACAGTGGTTCATTTTCCTCTTGGGCAAGCACAGTTAAAAAAAAATAAAATAAAGAGCTAGAAACCCTGAGAGACTAATAATTACCTTAGCCTGAGACGGGAATGGCTAAACACACTTGATTGCTTTCTAACCTTCAGTACTGTGTAATGAAATATGGCTGCTTCAGGACAAAAAGAAAAAAGAAAAAAAAGAAAAAAGAAAAAAAAGAAAAAAGAAAAAAAAGAAAAAAGAAAAAAAAGAAAAAAGAAAAAAAAGAAAAAAGAAAAAAAAGAAAAAAGAAAAAAAAGAAAAAAGAAAAAAAAGAAAAAAGAAAAAAAAGAAAAAAGAAAAAAAAGAAAAAAGAAAAAAAAGAAAAAAGAAAAAAAAGAAAAAAGAAAAAAAAGAAAAAAGAAAAAAAAGAAAAAAGAAAAAAAAGAAAAAAGAAAAAAAAGAAAAAAGAAAAAAAAGAAAAAAGAAAAAAAAGAAAAAAGAAAAAAAAGAAAAAAGAAAAAAAAGAAAAAAGAAAAAAAAGAAAAAAGAAAAAAAAGAAAAAAGAAAAAAAAGAAAAAAGAAAAAAAAGAAAAAAGAAAAAAAAGAAAAAAGAAAAAAAAGAAAAAAGAAAGGAAAGAAAAGAAAAGATAAGAAAAGAAAAGAAACGAAAAGAAAAAGTGTGATAGTTTCCTTTACGTTTTAATGTTATTTCACTGAATTCTCCAAAACTACATTTCATTCATATTATCAGTGTGCTAATGTTTTAATTAAAGGGCAAATCTTGGTTTAATTCTGGATTCTTTCCCACATCAGAAGGACTGTCCCTAATATTCTTAGTGTCACCATTTCATATTACGTTTTAATTTGTTAGGTCATCAGTGTGAACTGAGTATCCTAGCACGTAAAGAACCGTTCGTCATGATTCAGTGGTTTAACAAAGCTTGTTGAAAGGTGAAATGATTAGCAAAAAGGAATAGAAGATTTCAACCTCATGGAACATATTATGAAATATTTTTGTGTGCAAATTTACTTGCATCAAACTGGTATGCAGGAAGACTCTTTTTCTGATCTGTATTTTGCTATTTTCTATACATTGCCATCTACATTTCAGACTGAAAAGCAAATAGATGAAAAATTTAATTACTTACTAGAGGAATTTTAATTCAGAGACAGTGGCTGGTGCTGCACAAATAAAGATTTTGTAATTGTATCTTATGTTACTCATGAAGATTCAAGATAAATCTGTCCAAGACTGATGTGTGAATTCAGAAATTACATGAATCTAACTACTACAGGAATTTTCTGTCTGTCTGACACTTGCATATTTGCATAGATTCTGCCACTACTTTCCCATAATTCTTTTCTCTAGAGCTAATTAATCGTAAAAATTAAACAAAGGAAATGTATCAAGGAAGCTAGAAGAGAGGCACATTGGTATACCAATTAAATCTAAAAAAGATTTGAATGTAATTATACATTTTTTCATAAAATTTGGTTTTAAGATAAATCGTGCCTATTCTTTCTTTATCTAGATACAAAAATTTTTCTAGGTACCTCTGCAGGATCTAACTATTGAGATTTTTGCTGTATTTGCTACATCATGTCATCTATTAACATCATAACTCAGTGTTAATTTTATGTCTTTATCCCCAGCACTGAATGATAATTGACTCAGCTTTGTACCACAAATTTAACATATGTGTATAACATGTATTTTTTAATATATGTGTATAGCATTCAGCACTTGATTTAAGTCCGTGTACAGTCTTGTGGAGAACTAATTAATGCAATCTGCAAAGAACATGCTGAGAAACCACTATAGCGGGACTGTAGATATCAATAAGGATGAGGATATTTCTGAACCTCTACCTTTCATCAGTATTCAGATATCTCTTCAATTGCTGTGGGATGTGTTGCAGTTTGATAGGAGAGGGCAAATCTGGTAAGAGATTAATCACCTTGGGGTCCAGCTGATTCTCTTAGATTAGAGGGACTGAGTGAGGCCGGACTCATCTCTTAATAGGGATATCAAATACTAAGGTAACCATAGACCCTACGCTGGCAGTACCAGATTGACAGTCTGTCAACTCTAAGTCCAATTGCCTTCAAAACAAGTAGTCAAGTTCACTAATAGCACAATTTATTCAAATGAAATGTTTACACAGTAGGTTTCAGATGGCAGGACAGGAAATTCTCTACTACAGTGTGGGGTTCTTAGCCAGTGCCTAGTGTATAAGTGCACAATCATCACTCACCCTGGAAGATGGGAGAGGGCTCTCAACCTCAAGTCGTCTCCTCAGGCGGTATCCTGACCGGAGGGAGGAAAGGGGTTCAGCCTGTCGACTGTCGAGGAATTACAATGGAATCTTCCTTCTCCCTTCCTTCCTCTTGCCTCTTTCTTCCTCCTTCTTTCTTCTTCCCTACTATACATCTCTATACATTTCTTTTAATTTAGGTGGAGCTTGGTGATTCTAGTCATACTTATTTTTGTTATTGATTGGTTTAAGAAGTCTCTTGAGTTAATGGAAAACCTAGAGAGCCTACTCAGTGAGGAGTGGAAGTGGCTAACTTCTAGGATGGGATTGTGTATTGGTATTATAATAGATTAGAAGGAGGAGAAGTTTGAGAAAAGTCCATCGGAAGGGACTGATCTGCTGCCATTGTTGGCCCAGCCCCAGATATCTTATGGCTTATCAGCTGTCTATGTGGCTGATTAGCTGCGTGGTACCACCAGGTTGCCACTTCTGCAGGGAGTAGAACAGAGTTGGGCCATGATGTCTTCACTCCGCTCCACCCTCCAATCACTCCTCAGCTGCATGGCAGCATCAGGTCACCACCTCTGCAGGGAATCCAACAAAGTCGGCCGTGTCATCTACATTCTACACTCTTTGTTTACTCTTATTAGTGTGTGCTAGGAGGGCAGATTGTGTTGCCAAGTGAATAGTGGAGAAGTAGATTCTGTACATGCCAAATATCCTGGAGACGGTAGCTTTCTGTCACCTTCAGCAAACCTCTGTAATGCCATAACTTCTGTTAGGCCTTTTATTATTATTATTTTATTCTAATTTCTCCTTTCTCGAGCAATTTAGCCACAGGGTGATATCTTTTTCAGTTTTTTACTCAAAATCATATTCTGAAGGTTTCCAGTGCTTGTCTTCTAGAAGAGAAAATTCTCTTGTACCAACAGGTAGAAGTGGTGGTCACACCCTCATCCCAGTTCCACGCCAATGGGTCAGATAAAATTCATTAACAATATGCTAAAATTTATCTCCAACTCTATTTTTCAACTAAGAGGACTGACTTCCAATTCCTCCTCTGAAAACAGAGTTGTTAAACAGAGATTATTTCTCAAGCTATCTGAACATTTCCTGGGAAACTCTACCTTTGCTCAGTATCTACTTTCTCCAAAACACATTGCAGTCTAAAACTCAGAACGCAGGCTAATCGAAAACCCTGTTACAGGGCTCATCTCATTAAATACTGAAATGCAAGCACCTCCTGAGTGAAATGTGGCAGCTGTTAAACAGTGAACAGCAATACTGCACAACAGTTCAGGACAGTGGAGAAGAACATTGCATCTAATTGAAACTGCAGGAGAATTGTTGGTAGACAGAATGCAATTATCCAAACTGGAAAGGGTCCAGAATCATAGGGTTAACATATATGCCTCTTCTTTCTTTTTTAGTTTTGGGGGAGAAGGGAAATAAACATGCTACTGTGCTACAAATCATTAGAATTTCCCTTATATTTACTTACACTTTCTTCCTCTTTGAAAGAAAGTCCACTGCATGATAGCCAGCTCAATAAAGCCAGCACAGCAGGAAGCGTCATCAGTGCACTTCCCTCAACACAGTTGTTCTTTGGGGCCTCATAAGACGTATTGTGCACAAATACTGAAGTAATGGACCATCTAAACTGAAATCTGGCTCAGAAATACAACATTGTTGCAAAGTGGTTTCACTAAATGAGGTTGTAACATTAAAAGCATGCATTGGTAGGAAGCCTTTTTTTTTTTTTCATTCAGAGTCCTACTATTAGTGTTTTGATAGTCTTTTTTTTTTTCTTTTTCTTTTTACTATTACTCATATTGCCACTTTTATGCTAACTGAAGAAAGGTTTTATTCTTTGGCCAGTTGTATACTGCATGCTCTTCCAAGTAAAAAGATTTCCAGATAGATTTTTGTTTTATTTCATTAGCTTTAAAAAAGTCTTCATTTAATCTGAAAAAGGTTTCTCCTCATCCTTGATGCATACTATGCCAACTAACCCAAGTTCCTGACCCCATAGATTTTAATATAATATCAAATTTCATGCAGGCTCAGAAAGTGATCATCTTCAGTCTGCAATTTGGCAGATGAAGGAGCACTTGCACCTGAGAGGTGCAGAAGAAAAATCCTTTCTCTTTAGAGGACTGAGGCATGCTGCCTTCAAAGTGCTTCCTCAGAAGTAAATAGTGTTAATACTAGCAACAGAAAAGATTCTGTGCAAAAGGGGAACATTTTTAATGATACTGTGCACTGACAAGTGTGCTCGTAATGCAGACTGTGAGATAATTCGGGAGATACTATCAGGCAAGCTATTTTGGATTATGGACAAAACAACAGATTTAAATAAGTCACCTTACACAAAAACAATTGGTGATACTTACAAAAAAAAAAATCTCTGTGTGTGTGTGTGTGTGTGTGTGTGTGTGTGTGATTAGCGTATTACCTAGATACACAGCTGTTCTTCAAAGCTGAGATGACAGAGTGTATCAAATACTCAAACAGTTAAGACCAAATGAAAAAGAAAAAAAAAAGAAAAAAAAGGTAAGTGAGAGGAGGATAAAGGAAAGCTGATATAAGCACAAAGACATCTAACCAAAGTAATGACGTACCTCTAAATGAACTGAAAATGTTTACACAGTGGTCACTGTTTTAGTATTTTCTTCTTTCTGTGAAGAAAAGATTTACATGATTTTCTTCTCCTTTGATATGTTGCAACATGTTTTTACTACTAAAAAACAGTCCTTCTCTTCAGTAGTGTTGCCCGTTTATTGGTTACACGCTTCAGAAAGGCTCAAGCTGAACCAAATACACAGAGGTGATAACAGAGAATACATAAAGATGATGACTCTAACTCTATATTAAAAGCTAGGGCCGTATGGCCTTTCTCTGTGACAACTAGTGTCCTGTGATCTGAGACTGGAAAACAGATGTGCTTGAAGATCTGCAGTGAAGTTGGGAAGGTAGCAGGATACCTTTAAGACAAGTAAACAATAAATATTCTCTGGTGAAAGTGAAAGGACTCACCACATAGCTGGTAGATATTATATGGATGTGTTGTGCATGGTTTTGTCAAGAAGACTACAGCACATTCCTATAAAGGTCAAACACAAACTAAGGCTCGCAGAAGGAAAAATTATATATATTTAAAAAATATACGAAAATATTATATATATATATGTATATAAAGCAGGTACAAACATACAACTGTGGTCTCTGTAAGACAGATAGTATAGAAGAAAGGTTTCAGCATTAGTATTTTACATTACATGTTGTGCACAGACAATATTTTCTGTGGAAAAATTAAAGAAGAATCAAAGAGAGATTACCTTTCCAGTCATGTAATGGTATAGTCATGTGACATGTTAATATCAGTGTTACAGGCCGATAATATCGTAAAATTACCATTTTAGCACTCAGGTGTAATTCACCTACCAGAACTAATACAGGGCACTTACTTATGTGTATTCTGACCTCTACTCCAATCACAGATTCTGATGTTCTTTTATGAAATAATATGAATCTCTTGGGACTTACTTCTGGGAGTGCTGTCATTACCCATTAATTTAGCTACTCTCTTTGGCTGCAGCAGACTCCTGTGGTGATTTTGAAAGAATGTGCGTTTTAAAGTATGCTGCCATGTCTACATGATGAACTACCATATTTATTAGGTCCTAAATATAATGACTGTGAATTGGAGGCACATACAGCATGAGCATGAAGAAAATCATACACTTTCTTTTAAAAATAGTGTTTTCCGAGTTGAAATGCTCACTTTTATTTAAAATTCCTGACTCTTTATGGTTAAAAAAATCTTCACAAACTGTAGCAAACATAAACAAACTCAGTGACTTGTGCCTAATCTGCATGCCCCAGTAGACTTATTCAGCTCTGGACCATTAGCTTTGAGGTCTATGCGTTCAAATTGATGCTGAAATAGCAAAACAGTATAAATTTCTGGAAAATTCTACTAATGAAGCTAATAAGTGAAAATGCTAATAGCCTTTTAAAAGGCCTGGTAATAATTGAAACGGTTGGAATTTGAGCAGGCACAATTATTAAGTATTACTCAGGTAGAAAACAAGGATTTAAAATAAGGTTCTTCCTTATTGAATTTCAAGAATAGAAAAAAAACGAAGTTACTGAACACAACTTATGTCATCTTGTTTATTTTGCACATCAAAACAGACATACAACCTTGACTAGATTTTGGCTAGAGTCTTATTGTTATTTTCCTGTGGAGTATCCCATGGTAAACCATAATATTGTCATGACTTTCCTGTAGTTTATCTATTTAAAGGACTAGAAAGTGGAAGAGAGAGTCAATATTTCCAGAACATTCTTACATGTTAATATATATTATATATGAAGAGGATTTGGGAGAGTAAAATATTGTGTCTGGAAATAATCATTTCAGTTCTAATTCTGTATCCACCTAGGAGAGTTTAAGGAACAAAATTATATTCCCGTATGTACTATGACAAAAGAAAAGTCACGTGTACACACATGAAATTAACCATAATGCAAGCAAAAATTTTCAGATAGTATCCAAAGACAACATTTTGCATGTATCTTCCTTCCCCATACATGCCCTTTTTTCCCTGTGGTATTGCAGTAGTGTCTTGTAAAATGCTATTCTATGTATTTACATTACCTAGGTGTTTTTGAAGTACATATGATATTAGTTAATGCTACTTCATTCTCAGCTTGCAGAAAGATTTTGAAATCCAAAATAATTCTTTGGTCTATTGGCCTACTCCAAACCATCCTGCTTTTTGATTGTGTATATTTGCCTGGAATTGACAAGCTGTTCCAAGGAATGAGGTATTCCCTAGCCATTTGGCCTTTGTAAAGAAGAAGATCCTTGAAAGCAATCAAAAAACTGAAATACCACATTTTCTTAGTTTGTAATTCCTAATAAATCGATGCCAGGCAAATATTGGGAAGTTAAAGGTTAAATACTTCAAGCCCTTTGATAGCAATTGACTGTATTTTCAAGAGAGGTTTTAGAGTATCTTCCCCATTCCATTTCACTACTGTTTGCCTGAAACAGTAAATATTGCATACTTCAGCCTGACACTCACAGTTGGCAGAAGTAAGTATATAACTGTCAGATCTGGTTTAAAGGCCCCCAGCTGCAACTTTATTAAGAAATACCATCCCATAAATAAAGCTAATGTTTACTCAGAGGCCTTATGTCCTCTGAAGCAAGTAAGAAGCTTCCATAATAAATCTCAGGATATCTGCTGAGATCACTAACATCTGCCTTTCCTTTCCTTTCCTTTCCTTTCCTTTCCTTTCCTTTCCTTTCCTTTCCTTTCCTTTCCTTTCCTTTCCTTTCCTTTCCTTTCCTTTCCTTTCCTTTCCTTCCCTTCCCTTTCCTTTCCTTTCCTTTCCTTTCCTTTCCTTTCCTTTCCTTTCCTTTCCTTTCCTTTCCTTTCCTTTCCTTTCCTTTCCTTTCCTTTCCTTTCCTTTCCTTTCCTTTCCTTTCCTTTCCTTTCCTTTCCTTTCCTTTCCTTTCCTTTCCTTTCCTTTCCTTTCCTTTCCTTTCCTTTCCTTTCCTTTCCCCTTTCCTTTCCTTTCCTTTCCTTTCCCCTTTCCTTTCCTTTCCTTTCCTTTCCCCTTTCCTTTCCTTTCCTTTCCTTTCCTTTCCTTTCCTTTCCTTTCCTTTCCTTTCCTTTCCTTTCCTTTCCTTTCCTTTCCTTTCCTTTCCTTTCCTTTCCTTTCCTTTCCTTTCCTTTCCTTTCCTTTCCTTTCCTTTCCTTTCCTTTCCTTTCCTTTCCTTTCCTTTCCTTTCCTTTCCTTTCCTTTCCTTTCCTTTCCTTTCCTTTCCTTTCCTTTCCTTTCCTTTCCTTCCCTTCCCTTCCCTTCCCTTCCCTTCCCTTCCCTTCCCTTCCCTTCCCTTCCCTTCCCTTCCCTTCCCTTCTGTTCCGTTCCCTTCCCTTCCCTTCCCTTCCCTTAAAAGTTCTGAAAACTTTAAGTTAGGATTTACCCACTCTTAGAGTCTATACTTATGTGTATTATTTTTCTTTGCTCAAAACCACGCTGCCTTAAGACAATGATTCTTTTTTTTGACTCCAGTGAATGAATCAAGTCACTTTGCCATTTCCATGTGATTTTTTTTTTTTTTTAATTTCTGTGGATAATTTCAACATTGAAAGATATTACTTTCTGTTACCTTGTTTTTGGTTGATACTGTTGTATGTTAGATAGAAAAGAATTAATTCATATCATCTAAATATAATGTAGGTCACTCAGTTGCCACCAGGAAAGGGAGTAGTTTTCTTAAATGATCAATTAAGACTCGAAATATAGCTGTGATCTTGGTTGAGATATCATTGGATAGCTCTTTCCTGTCTCTTTTCTTGACCCTATCTCATTATTTCTGGAAAATGAACCATAATTCAGCTTCAAGTCAAAGAAAACTGGCAGGAGTAAGGAGAGGTTGGACTGTAGTTGGAGTCAATTTCTAAACTACTTGGGTGTCACATTGCTGGATGCCTCTGGCTGTGAGCAGTAAGGCATGCTGTACAAAATATGCTGTTCAGGGTGCTGTGGTGGCAAGAGAGGCAGAAAGGAGCAGTTCTTTCACCAGGAGTCACTTTTGGTCTCCCAGCTGCCAAAATACCATCCCTCGAGTGCTGTGGTCCCAGGAGACAGATGATTTTCTGTATTCAGGAGTAGGTGATCCGTGCTATGTTGTGTGATGTCCTGCCTTTAGAAAGGTGTCCCTAAGTTAGTACTTGCCATGTGAATGAAATTCTTACTTTCCTCTAATCTGTCTTGTTAAACTACTGCAAATTAGACACTTTGAAAAAGTCATGACTGCTTTCACTGATCTGTGCAGATTTTCAACTGAAAAGAAATGCAGGGGGTTATTGAATCCAAAGAATTCGGTTGCCTTTTCTTTCACTTCAAAGACATTCCCTCCCTCTGAAGTCAGCTATACAGTTATTGTAGAATATGGTGTGCTCCTTCCCATGTCCTCCATATAGATAGCAAATCCAACTTGAGACATTTCAACAAATCTGATGAGTGACAAGATCAGCCACTGTTCTTAAAGGAGAGCGGCACAATGTTTCTAAAGTACCTGGATCATGCTGTGCATCACTAAAGGAGGAGGAAAGTAACTAACTTACCTTAAGGTCACTGCTAATGACAGCTTTAAACTCACAAAGTTTAAAAGGATCAAAATGTTACAGAAGTGGAGGTGAACAAATGAATTCAGAGACCTGTAACAGCATGAACACAAATTGAAAAAAAAAGTGTATTTTTATCTATTGGTTGGATTCCTTTCAATTCTGAATATCAATTGTGGCAGAAAAACTAAAATTTTCAATAACTGTTGATATAAAAAAGATGGAAATATTTAGCCATAAACCAAATAGTTGTCATATGATAAATTGTCCCTATATTATTTTCAGTGTGATCCTGATTCTACTTTTGACTCTTTAAATCTGACATTTAAATCTGTTTTCTCTTGTCTATCCTCTTGTCCGGAAACTCTCAATCACAGATTGATTTCAAGTGTTCATCATCTGTAAAGTCTAATTGTTTTTAAAATATTTATTTCTCTGTTCAGAAAGTGGAATTCATTCTTATCTTCTTTGGACACATAGTTCCAGCATTTTCAATCATTGTAGGGACAAAAACAAACAATCAAACAAACAAACAAAAAACTTAATGACTCTGGCATGGGGGAATTTCAGCTTTTTATTATCTGCTGTTATTTTTTAATATATCTGGAATCCCTTAGGTTTTTTTTTTTTTTTTTTTTTTAAGATGCTTTCCAAAAGCCTCTGGTGAGAATTGTATATATCAGTTTCTCACTATGAGTGCATACCGAAGTGTTCACCAGCATAAATAGGCAAAAAAAGGAGGAGAAAATCAAAGCTTTCTCAAACTTTTGAATATCTGCCTCTAACAGATGAAGATCTTGAGATATGCACACTTGAGATGCCAGTATGTATGTAAATAACACGTACAGTCTAAACACTTGTGAATACAGTGCCAATTCTCAAATCAATTTGATAAAGCTTTCATACTTTATTATTGTGTCACACAATTTTAGAGTGGCATATGAACATTATACATCCAAATACTTGCATTATAACAATATCAAGTATTCAGATGTAGGAACACTGACATTAGTATGGATTATTTACCCCCTTATCATTTTATTATTGTTATTTAGAATCCTATTTTTTTCAAACAAACAAACAAAAAAAAACAGAAAATGGACACAGTTTATAATATTTAATTGAAAATATTACATGCAGCTTAGTATAGCCTTTCTTTTTTATTTGGCTTAATGTCATGATAATCTGTAAAGCAATTGCTTAATTTTTTTTCAATAATTATAAAGGCATACATTTGGAAAAGTACAGAAAGCACAAGTATTAAATTGTGTATTATTTTATACATTCATTTATGACTTATCATTTAAATTTTCAATTTTGAGAACTGTAATGTAGATTTTTTTTCCTAATTATAATATTAGATATATATGAAGAGAGAAAAAATCTATAGATGTATATTTTCAGTTTTTTTATTTACTAATTATTCTTTTCACTTATTTATCAGGTATCGCAATGTTTATAAATATTTTTTTTCTAACTATTTTTAGTGTAAGACAAAATCCTGTGAATGAAGACAAAATCCTGTGAATGAAGAAAAAAAGATATTTGATTATGGATATAATAACTACTAATATCAAATATTATTTTTCTTTTTTTGTTTCAGATCTCTGTCCTGAGACACAACAACAGGATGTGCCTTGGAGAAGAGTAAGTTAAAACGAGGATTTGCCCTTGAGTTTTTTTTTAATAATATCTAGATACTGTGTTTGAGTTTCCATTAAGTGGTGAGTCTTTTATGCATGAATTTAAAAAATAACAAGCTACTCCCTCTAGTTGTTATTTACCAAGTCCTTCATTGTTGATTCAGAGTTCACCTTCATTTCAGGGGGTGTTTTCCTATGTAATATTGTCATTTTTGGTACACCAAATTTTAATATTAACAAAGTGTTTGTAAGTTAGCTTCAAATATCTAAGCAGCAGTATTTCTTAGAAGATTTAAACACTTATCAGGTGCTTTTAATTCATATGCAGTTTACAAAAGATATATGTTAAATTATCTATATTTTTACAACTGACCTATTAACCACTGAGCTTTCTCCTTTCTGAACACCTGAAATACCTATCATCTCTGTAGTTAGTACAATATATTGTAAAAATGTACATAACAATAATACAGAATTTCTCATTCTCTATATATGTTTTAGAATTAATGAGATCAAAATGGAAACATTTTTTTTTTTCATTCCTTTATTTTAATGAAATTGGTTCAGTGTCAGTGACAGTCAATGCCAAAGTCTGGACCTAAGAAGACATGCTAGTATATGTGAGCTAGAGGTTCTGGGAGAATGAGTGTTTGCTACATCAGCTAGTGATGACATTAGATAAAGAGCAATATTAGAATTATTTCTGGTGCAGATAATATCACTTCCCAGTATTCTGGATATGGGATATGACATTACATGCTGGTGCTGGATGTTAATTGTTATTTTTTATGTTAAAAATGCCATAAAATATTTCCGAATATGAATAGAGTTACTATAGTTATACATGGGAAACATGAATTCACTGGAATTTGACATTGGCTTGATGAGTTTAGAGCTTGGATTTCAGACCAAGAAGCAGTCCGCGTTCCTAGTGAGATAGTTCTCCAATCAGGAAAATGAATTTTATTTTGCTGTGTAAGAAAAGATTCAATGGGCTGAAGTCAGGAGCAACAGGAGTGGATCATGCCCGACCCCTGGGGCAATCTTTCATTTTTCTTTTCCCCAAATATAAAAACACTCTTCTACAGCCATGGAAGTCACTTGAGGTATTTTTTCAATTCATTTTCAGTTGGTGTAGTTCTATTCTGTTCAGCAGAGTGGCATGAATTTTCACCAAGCCAAGAAGAGAAAATGCTCTTTTATTTTGTTAAAGATATTATGTTGCAATGAAATTCATGAAGTCTGAACCAAACATTTTTTGAAAGAGCTAATATTTTCCTAAATTAGGACCTTTTCAGACAGAAGAGTCTATGGATGTAGTCTATGTTATATTGTCTATCTTTCTGTCTAGGTGGGAGGAAATGTGAAAGCATTTTTTTCCTAAAACCATGATTTTGATTCAAATACTGAAGAACAGTAGTATAAGCAGTACTTACCCTACTATAACAGTAGTATAAGCAGTACTTATACCCTACTACATTTTGGTCGTGACAGATAGGTGTTGCAGTTGTGTCCCTTTGTAGTATTCTTTCAGCAATGTGCCAGTAAGCATTACAAAGATACCAATTTCAAAACCAGCACTTATCAGGAAAAGAAAGATGAACACATAAATGATGTTGCTGAGACCGATATGATTCCTTACTTAATAGCATATTAATAAATAATTCTTTCTTACTCTTACCCTCTCTGATTCAGATATCATAGAATCATAGAATCATAGAATGCTTAGGGTTGGAAGGGACCTCTAGAGATCATCTAGTCCAACCCCCCTGCACACGCAGGGTCACCTAGAGCACGTGGCACAGGACTGCATCCAAGCGGGTTTTGAAGATCTCCAGAGAAGGAGACTCCACAACCTCTCTGGGCAGCCTGTTCCAGTGCTCTGTCACCCTCACTGTCAAGAAATTTTTCCTTAAGTTCCTGTGGAACTTTTGGTGCTTCAGTTTCCGGCCATTTCCCCTAGTCCTATCAGTGGCCACCACTGAAAAGAGACCAGCACCATCCTCTGCACTCCCTCCGTTGAGGTACTTATAGACACTGATCAGATCCCCTCTCAGCCTTCTCTTCTCCAGGCTGAACAGGCCCAGCTCCC
>NW_010578971.1:647693-749815 GCF_000705375.1 Tinamus guttatus | reverse complement strand
AAAAAAAAAAAAAAAAAAAATACCCTTCTCTACCTTATAATCATAGTGGTAGGAAGTTCAATATTTCTGCTCAAACAAAGAGGCTGGTAGGCATATTTACCAAAGGCCTCATGCTGTTTGCAGTTGACTTTGCAGAAGACAACATTTATAAAACCTTTACCATGTCTGGCAGGTTCTATGCATTCTCTTGGGGATTAGTGTTATTCAGATATTGTCTTTCATTTGAACTTCAAACACTTTTTTTAACATCTTTTTAATAGCTTTTGGAAATTAAAATCTTTTTATTTGTGTCATTATAACACTCTCTATGAATTTACTTTAGGGAAATAAATGCCAGTAAAGCTAAAGACTATTAGAATTATCAAGACGGGAAAAATAGGAAGAGGTGTTAATATAGTAGAAGCAAACTTGAAGAAGAAAAAATAGTACTAATGGCAATAATAATAATAATAAAAGATAAAAAAAGGCAGAGAGAGGTACCTTCCAGTGTGTCTATCTTTCAATATCCACTCCCACAAATTGAAACTGATACCTTTTTGTAGACACTCCAGTTATTTTGTCATAACGCAGATATTCAGAGTATGTTATTTAGTGCAGTTTCCTTTGAACACAAAAATCAATTAAAAAATTCCATTCTGAAGATGAAAAATAAGTTCTTTAAAAAAAAAAGGAAAGGAAAGACTGAATTTCTTTTTTTTTCACTAAATCCCATTAGCAGGTGGAAAAAAACCTCTTCAAATATGAGAATCTAGAAACTACAATTTCCCAGAGAAAGGTGTGTTTGAATGCGTTGTCTTTTTTTCTAGAGAAAGTATTCAATTCCATAACATACCATAGGGTAAATTCAGTGTAAAATTAGCATGGACAAAGCCTTTAAAATATCAATAACAGAATTCAGGTTGTCAGAAAGTATCTCTATTGAAGAGAGAGAAGAATCAGGGTGATATATTGTTTATTTTTAGAAAGATTACTTTTTTTTTTCCTAGCATCTGCAAGGAAAGGTTTGTAAGGACCTTCCTTCCACTACTTTTTCACAGCTCACCTTGGGCAATCTTTTTATGTATAAGAGATCTTGTCTGCTTTTTTTTTCTGGAACAGACAAGAATCTCTTGAGATCTCTGTTGCTGTGTAAATAGAATGATACTGTGTCTGACTGCTCACCCATTTGCTTCGCAATCTGGACATCCTTGACCTTGGAGCACCCTGCTGAGCCATGGCATGTCCTGCGCATCTCTGTCCTGCCTGTGTTTGCAGCCACCTCCTGCTCCTGATGCCCCATAGCCCAGTGGGCTCCTCTTGGCAGAGTAGACTCTGATTGCTTCTCCTCCACACTCTCAGGCCATGGCTCTCATCCAATATCACATAGAAACCCTGTGTGAAAGCTTCAAGGGAAAGAAATGAACAGATCATGGGCAGTAAGTCTGCAGAAAGACTACTTTTCACCAGAGCAAGATTGAATTTGCTTTTGGAGTGATACTGGTCTCTAAGAAGTCTTTCTTGTTGTTTATTTATTATAATTATATATATATATACAATCTATAATAACAACAACAATAATGATTTATATATTATAGTATATATAATTACATATATAATAATTTATTATTAGTAATAATTTATTATTATTACGCACAGTGGAGGTGAAGGATGGAGAAAATAAGTGAAAATTTAAACTAGGCTTCCTGAGGAAAGAGAAAAATGAACACAAGGTATGCTTGTGCGTTTCAAAAAATTTCCTGCAGAACAGAAAAGCAGTCTATGAAAAAGGAGGAAATTGAGATAGGAAAACAACAGAACCGTGAGAAAGACTTCAAATACAAGAAATCACTTGTATTGACAGATTAATACTGTTCACAGACAAGTAAAAAATCTACAAATGCTTTTGGAATTTATATATTTTGGTCAGTTAGAAAGTTTTCCACACTAATTTGAGGAGAATTGACTGTTGTTACTACTTTATCTGACCTAAATTTGTCCACAACCTTTTTCAACTCACTATCAGATCCCTCCTTATTCACACAAATATTTTTAGACTGAGATGGAGAGGTTTGATCAACACTTAGCTATATGAGTTTCATGTATTGTTACGAAATAAGAAATAAGCCTAGAGATATTTTGCTTATTTATGTGCATAAAAATCCTGTGTGAACAAGAATTCTAAAAACTTCTTGAATATATTTCCCGTCAGAAACCTGACAGCTTATTTCCAGTGATACCCTTATATAAAAGAAAGGATATGTTACAAAAGAAGAAAGGTAATTTATTTAAATTCCCAAAGTGGAGTGCAGTGGTCTTTGCAATACTGTTTCTGACTCATCCATCATGACTTTGCTAGTTACAAAAGAATAAACATTATATATTCTGCAGATATGACTACTATGTACACAAAGCAATGAATTTTTATCAAAGTAGAAACTGATTTTTAATAAAGTTCCTCCTATATTAACTCAGTTTTTGCTTAATTCCCTCTAGACATAAATACGAAAAAAAAAAAAAAAAAAAGGCCACAATGAAAATGATGAAAAAGCACATCTTTGATTTTATATTTTTCTGTTCAGTTAAGTTCAATAACATTCCAAATACAGACGAATACCAGATTATCTTTTACAGGCTGGATAGATGAGATGAGAGTGGTGGATGTCATCTATCTGGACTTCAGTAAAGCTTTTGACACCATCACTCACAGCACCCTCCCGGGCAAGCTCTAGAAGTGTGAGTTAGATGACTGTATGTTGAGGTGTATTAACAACTGGCTGGATGGCAGAGTCCAGAGGGTGGTGATTAGTGGTGCAGAGTCTAGTTGGAGGCCTGTAGCGAGCAGTGTCCCGCAGGGATCAGTCCTTAGCCCAGTCCTGTTCAATTTATTGGTCCTGCACCTGGGGAGGAATAACCCCAGACACCAGTACAGGCTGGGGACCGACCTTCTGGAGAGCAGCTCTGCGGAGAAAGACCTGGGTGTCATGGTGGATGACAAGTTGACCATGAGGCAGCAGGGTGCCCTCATGGCCAAGAAGGCCAATGGGATCCTGGGGTCTCCAGCAGGTCGAGGGAGGTGATCTTGCCCCTCTACTCAGCTCTGGTGAGGCCGCATCTGGAGTACTGTGTCCAGTTCTGGGCTCCACAGTACAAGAAGGATGTGGAGCTGCTGGAGAGAGTCCAGCGCAGGGCTACAAGGATGATGAGGGGCCTGGAACATCTGCCCTATGAGGAAAGACTGAGAGAGCTGGGCCTGTTCAGCCTGGAGAAGAGAAGGCTGAGAGGAGACCTGATGGGTGTATATAAATACCAAGGGAGGGAGTGAAGAGGATGGTGCCAGCCTCATTTCAGTGGAGGCCATCAATAGGACTAGAGGTAATGGCCACGAACTGAAGCACCAAAATTTCCACAGGAACTTAAGGAAAAAAATTTTAATAGTGAGGGTGACAGAGCACTGGAACAGGTTGCCAAGAGAGGCTGTGGAGTCTCCTTCTCTGGAGATCTTCCAAACCCGCCTGGATGCCCCCTGTACCACATGCTCTAGGTGACCCTGCATGTGCGAGGGGGTTGGACTAGATGATCTCTAAAGCTCCCTTCTAACCTTAAGGATTCTATGATTCTATAATTCTATAATTCTATGATTATGTAATGGATGATGGATGGATCCTACTTCACACAGTTGTATGCAAACACTCCAGTTAGATCCTTTGTGCCAGGAAACAGTAACAGAGGTAACTCAGGAGTCTTAACCAACTGCTCTATAGCTGAGGATATTTTGAGAGTTAAATCTGTTCTGTCCTTTGCTTCAGGATTGCTCTGGATTAGCTATTCTCTCAGGGATGTATTTCAAAGGAGTGAAAGAGGAGCAAAAGAGCACACCGAAAAACAAAAGTTTTTCGCTGGCTTAGTAATACCTGAATTTTTTTCCTGATAAATTTCTCTCAACTTAGTGAAATAAGACTATTTCTGACTACACTAGCATAATGACACATCATGACTTTCCCACATTTGAGATGATTATACAAATGTCCACCCCCAAATCTTGAAATTTTGGTAATTCTTAAAATTCTTACTGTAACCGGTCTCGATATAGTGGTTCTTCTGCAGAAAGAGTTCCCTAAGATCCCTATACCTATTTTTAAAAGCCTTCTCTCTCTCTCTCTGTCTCTCTCTCTCTCTCTGTTTTTTTTTTTTTTTTCTCTTCATTTTGGGAAAAGGGAGTCTTATGGTGCTGAGTGCTCTGAACATTTAGAAAAGTAGTAACTTTTCTTGGATTGGTCGTTGTCTGAGAGAGGAATAGGTATTTTAGAACTAATTTAAGAAAATGTTATACAGCACCCTAATTCAAAATTCCTTCTATATTACAACATCTCATCTGCAATACTGATAATTACAGTTTTGTTTTGCTACTTCTAGTGTCTACAGAAGCTTATCAAAATCTGACAAAATAAGTGCAGGAGAAAGAGATTTTTGCCTCAGAGTTCACTAGAAAACATAGAAATAAAAAACAAGGTAACAAAATTCAAAAATACAAATACATTTTTTCCAGCACTTGCTTAAAAATATTTATTTATTTATTTATTTGTGCTTAAAATAAGAGAGTTTGCTTATTTCTGACACCAGTTTAAAATGTAAATCTCTTCTACAATCTTATCTTCACTGTCAATCTATTTAACAATTGAGAGAAATGGAGAACTTGAGGAGAACAGAACCTACATTGTATTGCCTTCTCTTTTATAAACTTCATAACCTTAAATTGGTGAGGGGATTCAAATACTAGAGTGGTTATTTTTTCTGGATGTTTTGCTAAGTGCGTTATTATTTATGATAGTCACTCATTTCTGGCATGAAACCTTTTCAGACACATTTTGAAAGACTAATTTTACAGAATCTGGAGAATTTCTCTTATCTATCATAACAGAAATCTTTTCAAAGGATGCTGTGCAATTACGCATGAACTCCCCTGCCTGTGTAGCAACCCTAAATCAGACTGTGATTTTCCAGGTGTTTTTCCAAGTGCTTTAGAATGTTCCCAAGCATATCTCCTTATAAATAATATTTCACTGATTGGTTTATGGTCTTCTCATTTTCTTTTTATTCTCATCAGAATCCAGGCTCTTGATCATCTCATCTCATTTTCTCCTCATCTTCTTTTTATTTTCATTTTTAAAAATTATATGCTAGCAAATCTCTCTGTCTGATATTTTTACTAACAATAATGGTGGAATTAAGACCAAAAAAAAAGTCAGAAATTGTGATAAATTAAATAAGATATTTATTTTTACACTTATTTCATCATGCAAATTATATCATTTTTTTTTCTGAGACTTTCCTGTAATGACAGCTACTTATTAGCATAAAATTTGTATTTTCTTATCAAAGGCTTTACATTTCACTCCTTGAGTTTAACTGTGTATTTAATATATATCTCCAAAAATCCACATTTAGAGATTGAAGAAAACTAAAAAAGTAAGTAAATAGAATTGATTTGATCATTCTATCTTTGAGTCAGTTAATAATTATGCTCAATTGGTATTTCCAGGCTACATTAGTCTTTTTTTGCTCCCCCTTTCAACTGCATGTATTTCCAAGTCAAATTTAAAGACATCTAAAGTAGAGAAATTTGCTTGATAAGTGGATAAAAAGAAAGTATAATTTACAGCAGGCTACATTCACATCTGAATTTCTCTTACAGTTACATAGCAGTTAAATATGGAAAAGACCTGCTATCAGTGTCAGTATAGGCTATTCACTGTCAGTCAATGCAAAATTGGCCTCTACAATATAGTAAGAAATATCACCCAACAGTAATAGATCTTTTATTTATTTTTTTTTGATTAATTTTTAATTCCAAAGAATCTTTAATTTCACTATTGGCCTGTTTTGAAAATTTTGCACCCCAAAAAAGAAATGGAAAAGTTTAGTCAGATAGCCTATCCATACTATCTGCTGTGGTACTATGAATCTAGTAGGTAGAATAGTATCTAATAGGTAAGTGGCATAACAATAGTTACTCACAGAAATCTCTGATAGATGTATGGAACTTTCTAGATGTTATTTATTTATTTATTTGTGTATTTATTTATTTTGTGATAATCAGTTGATGATACTTTAGCCCATGCCATTAACTGAGGAAAGAGAATGGAAAAAATGTTTTAAAGGGCCAACCATGAGGAATGGAAGGAACGAATATGACAAACAAAGACTCTTGCATGGACCATTTACCGTAAATAGTGTGAAGTTGTTTTGAATTATGCAAGGCTGAATCTGTTGCAGAGTACTGAACATGGAAATTCCCTTAATGACTCAAATGCCCAGAGGAAATCTTTTATTTGATGCAATATATAAAGTTTCCTCAAACATTAAGAATATAAAGAATTTTCATCAAACAATGAGCAAGAGATTTGAACCCTAGGATGAAGAGATGATATGTAGCAAAATATTACATAGCATTTTGTCCCTCATTAAATAATAGATCTGATGACAAAAAATATACAAGAATTAAATGTCAGAACACTGTAATATCTGAAAAGTTTTGAGAAAGACAGATACTTTCACTGAATACAGAATACTACAGAATGCTAAGCTAATCAGAAATATTTTTTATTTTCTTGTTCAGTTTTTCAGTAGGAAGCATCATGTTTATCTGATTTTACAGTTTAAAAATTAAAAGGCAACTGAAAATATATCTCTTAGAAAAAAAACTTCAATATACTTATAATAGTCTAGAATAACTCATAATTTTATTTTCAAGGAAATGTGTGATGGATTATACTTGCATTATACTTATGTTTAAGTAGTTTACTTTGCAAAGACAAAGATCTGAACAGTTTGACATATTGAAAGCCTGTCATATTTAAATTGTTTTGTGTCTACATGTGACTAGGAGTTTTTAAGACCTTTTATTGCCATGAGAAAAATGAGCAGAGAGGGTGGCAGTTTGGAATACTAAGACTGGCAAGTTTTGTCTAAATGTAAAGGTTTCCTTAAAAGTTATTCATGCAATTTTTAGATACAGTTTTATAGTAGTCCTGGAAAGATAGATGGTCAGTTGTCTAAAACCCTGTTTGGCTATACTTAAGACAGCTATATCCCATATAAAGTTATCCTTCCTTCCTTCCTTCCTTCCTTCCTTCCTTCCTTCCTTCCTTCCTTCCTTCCTTCCTTCCTTCCTTCCTTCCTTCCTTCTACTTCATCACCAAAGGAGTAGGAGGAAGTTTTGCCTCTCAGTTAGTAAAGAAATTTTGACTTAATCAATTAACAGCAGTACCTCTTTCAGATTGCCACCGTCAGGGTGTACGCTTCAAGTATACATTGCTGCAAATGACAAATTCTGGTAGAGCGAAGGTGATACTCACTTTTTTCCTCCATTAGTAATAGCCAAGACACGCGAAAGGCATTGCTGTCATACATAGGTTCATATCTTTTGTTCTCCTGAAGCTTATTTCTGCTTTTTGCGACTTCTGGGAATGTGCCAGGGTAGCTGTCATTAGTTCTGTCTGGTTACAGTTTTTATGAGGTTTAGTGCCTAAGTATGGACTTAGATGTTAGTGATGTTTGCTCATTTGAAAAAGATTGCATTGTCTCAGAAACCACACAATTCATCACTGGTATTGAAGTGTTTTGCTGTACAGCATATGATTGCTTTCCATGTATCTTCAGCACCAGGGGATACACTCTCTATTATGTAAGCCCTAGTAAATTGATCTTGCCACATAAATTTAACCTTACTATGAGGTAAGAATTTTAATCAAGTGAAATCTTCATGCCAAAGACACAGCCAAAATTTGAAAAATCCTAGTTATTTATAATGCATATAATCTATGCTACCTAAATCACGTAGGCTCATGTCTCACATGTTGCTGGTGTGTTTTTAGCTATTTTCCTAGAACATTTTCAAGCAGACATAGTATTTTGTTTCCTTATCATGGGTAAACACACTTATTAATGTTATTACAAAATCTAATCCTATCCATCCAACATAACTGATGATTAATCTAAAACATAAAGGAAAGAGGATGAGAAATGACACTTGCTGCATAAAGACAGTTATATAATTCACCAGTAGTTAGGCCGCTTGACGTCTGGGCAGGCTTTCCACTGGTTTTGGAAAACCACATGCTGATCTTCTATATTAGGAAAGATAGAAAAAAAGAAAAAGGAAAAAGAAAGGGGAAGCCCTTTGTTTTTTATTAGAACATTTAAAAAGGTCAAGTCATTTCATGATCTGTTCTAAACAAAACAAAAACAAAAACAAAAAAAAAAACACAAAAAAAACAAAAAAGATGCCAATTGATTTGACAACTGATTTGAAGCAGTTGACATGAAAATAACCATCTGAGGGGAAATTGAAAAAATCTGCTAATGATTTAAGTCTGCCAGTAGACCAAAGGCATACCAACACAGTCTTATTCTCCTTCCCTCACAGAAATTATTGCAAGTGTTGTCCCTGTTACATCTAAGGAAGTTTTCTGAAGAAAACAAAACAAATTGCAAGATAATCATAAGCAAAAAATAATTTTCCGCAGTCTTGATCAAAGAACTGGTAAAACTGTTCACTAGTCTAGTGCAGTTCTATATTTGCTGAGTTCACATGCCACAAAGCATATTCTGATCTGCAGAGGCCAGCTATTTTAATAGTCTATCTCTAAATTTCATTCTTTGTGACCAGAAAAAAAAAAATGGAATCAGAAATGTGTTGTTTTATGTTTATTTGGTTGCAAGCAATTAACAATTAGGGAAGCAAAAAAGGCAAAATCAATAGTATAATTAAAGGCAAAAATTCTGAAGATAGTCAACGAATGCTTCCATCTTTTCAATTCCTCTCGCGTTATATCCCATCTTACATAGATATATGTAGCCACTTATATTGTACATATTATACATATGTATATAAATATTATACAGAACCATAGAACTTCCTGTAGACTATTTTTGCTTCTAGCTCTCTGGAACCTCGAGAATTTTTTCCCACCGCATTTTTGGACTTTGCATTGTTTTTGTGTTTGTGTGCATATATGTGTGAGTATTAAGTAGTTTATTTAGTCGCAATTTCAAATATTAAAAATGAAACAAAGCAATAAACTGAGAAAACAAAAACAAAAATAACAATAAGAAACAAGCCTCAGGCAACACAGAGCCTTTTTTTTTTTAAATCTATCTCTCTGCTGTCTGTCTATGATGTATGATGTGGTAAAGAATGTCAGACTAGATCATATGCTCTGAATACTGGAATGTTAATAATGTAGAATTGCTGCTGAATTTTGTTTAGTAGCTGTGACAACATTTCTTGCTCCTCCTTGGCTTTTTTTTGATTTCTATGCTAGAAAAAAAGCAGTCTGTATGGTGCTGAGCCATCCATCCTCTGATTCTCCTGCACTAGCGATGAAAGAAACCCTCCAGTCCTTACTGAAACGGGCAAAAGCATGAAATGAAACTGCTCAGGATGAGGGAGGCTTTGAGGCTGGGCTTGTTTACTCCTTCTGAAGACGATCATTTCTGTGATCCTCTTCACAGAAGGCTCCACCAGCAGTGACATCAGCACAACTGACAGAGCACACTGAACACCAGGTATGAATCTAATATTCAAAGAGATATGTCCACATGGCAGGCACCATGCCATCAAGGCATGCCATACCTGAAGTCAGGGATGGAAAGAGTTTTCTGAGGCCAGTTTTTCTGCCAAAAGAAGTGCTGGTGTAACTCTGTCCTAAAGGAGCATATCCTCATGCATTAGCTCTTTAGATACAGTCAGTCATAAGTACCCCACGCACCGTCTGGGTCCGTTCACACTAATGACTGAAGACAGTGTGACTCTTGGAGGAATAATATTGTAGGTGGCCAGTGAAATTGTCAAGCAAAATGTGGATTAAATGTAGGTGAAACTGCATTTCAGTTCATTGCTGCTGCTTGGGGTCATTCAAGGGTTGTGCTAATTTTATTTTCCCGTTATTCTCAAGATCTTAATCAGCTCCAAAGAAGAAGCCTGTGGCCTCACTTATTCCCTTGCTTCAGAGTCTGCCACCTGCTGCTTTTGTACTTCAAAACCCTCTGAAAGTTCACATCACAGAAATGTGGAATATCCTTCCTTTGTTCTACTTTGAAAAGAAAGTGCAGACCTATAATACACTACTTAATTACATATCGAGCTTCTCAATTCTGCACTCTGGATAAAGAATGCTTTCACATTCACAGTGATGGCAAATAGCATTTATGTTGTGTTTTGGCCTCTCTGTTTCACATATCCTTGTTTGTAGATCTAGGACTTGAGTGTTGTCTCTGCTCTCACAGCAGGATTACAGTGATATTGCTGTTCTGACAGTTCTTAATTCATAAAGTACGAAGCTCAGAATATCTTGCCCCTTGTGACTCTATTGTGACAAAATAGTTCAATATTTACAGCTGATTCCATGCATTTTTGAGGCCTAAGGTGACCAACTGAGGTACAGATACTTAAATTCAAGGATACCCAGATATGAAAGTTATCTTCACCAGGTGTGAATATAACACTCAGAGGGATATGTTCACGTGGCATAAAACAACTTAGGGTCCTTACAGGGATATACATAGACTGGCATGTTTCTTAGCAAGCTGGCAAATTCAGTATGGATGAATAACATACCAAAATGTAATAGTAACATTTATATTTTTTATCCATCTTGATTTTGATCATTAATTCATTGTGTCATAAAATAGTGTATGTCCTTTTTTCGTGTGTGTATTTTGCCTGCTGTATTTGAACCTCCAGGCTAAATACAAGACAATGCCATAGATACAATGAGCAGAAAATTATGAAGAGGTTTGGCATTTTTTAATAGTTTTCACTGAATTCACCCTGCTTGGAATAAGGATTATAACATTTGATCCTAATACAATGAGACTATCCTTTTGTTTCAGAATGCTTTTTCAAAATGGAGTTAATTAATTTTCATAGCTATCCATTCCTTATCACTATCTAACTGTTACACGAGGCTTAAAATTAATATGTTTGTTGAAGATATTAATTTTATAGAAGCAGTGTGCAGAGTGACAGGAGTATCAAAATTCAGAATGCATGAGGGTTTTTTCTCATTCTGTTCTCATAAAGCTGCAATTCGTGACCTCCATGACAACTGAAGATTTATCTACAGAAAATAATAATAATAATAAAAAAAGAACTTTTATTTCCGCAAATAGCTGTTCTTGTCATTAGTTTTTTTGGTCTCCTGGAATATACATTCTCTGCTGTGGGAGTGTTACAGATGACAATATCAAGCAGTTCATATGTTCTCATCTCTTTCTTATAAATGAAGTGTCTGATAATCCAAAAGGAATGGTTTATCATTATAAGAATAATTGCTTCCATCTACTGCAAGGCAAGCAGTCTTGTTCGTCTAGTCTTCTGCTAGATTGTCTATAGCTTGCAGGGCCAGAAGATTATTGAATAATTGTACCTACTTTCTGTGCAACCAAAGGGAAACATTTTCCAACATATCCTCTTGTGTCTTTGTTTCTTTGTGGTCTCCACATTCCTCTTTCACTTAAACTATGCTTGCCAGAAATATGCATATATAGAGAGAAATACATTGGTTATGTAAGTAAACACATTTTTTTCATGGTTGTTATATAAAAATATTATTTTTCTTTTTATAAATATGTGCATATATATGCATATAAAATGAACAAATAATATTTTGTGTATGCATAAATCAGAAAATAGCAATGCATCTTGTATAACAATCAGCAGAATAACAATGTATATATAAATGTCTATATAAGTAATTTATATATAGTTTTATAAATACGCACACACAGAATCTGCAAAATAACAAAGCACTTTAACCCTGAACACAGGTTTTAGTAATGTAGATATTTGTAAAACAATATTATGTTCTGTCATGGTCTTATAAAATATACTTGAACTCTTTTATTTGTTTTAATATTGTATAAGAGACCTGTTGGCACAGAATATACAGATTCAGATTTCTTTAGTTACCACATGGCAATAGAGTGTAGCCTTTTGAGAGAAAAAAAATCAGGAAATTCTTTCTAAACTTTTTTTTTTTTTGAAGTCTTACCTGCTATACAATATGAATCTTAGATAGAACATCTTTTCAGTAAAACTATTTGTGTAAGTGTATTATTTTGGGAGGCTGTTTCTTTCTTTACATTTTACATGCTTTTCACTATCCACGTGAATATTTTGTAGCTAAACAATACCTTTTTAACTTGGACTGGAATTTTATCTCAGCAGAGATTCAATTGTAATGAAGATCTCTAATAACACAAAACCAATATTCATGGTCCACATGCAATTGTTTCTTAGGCAGTTTATTACAGGAGACATGAAAGGGAGTATGGATGTGGCCTATTTACCACGATTTTCAGCCTCTAGAGTAGGTGTCCAGTCTGTCAACACATGTCCTAATTCCTGACCCCCATGTCACACTTTGAGACAAGTTAAGCTTGAACAATTTTCTAGTATTCTGGATAGATTGTGTGTGTCCTTGATGAGAATCATACATGGCCACTTTTTGCCTGAAAAACTACCTCATAATAAATTTATTGACCTGCACCTCCCTTACATAAATAAAGGGTCACTGTGATGTCCTACACCTAATGCATAGCCTCATTTACCATTTTTATATATCTAAGAATACATATACTAATAACAAAAACTTCGTAAATTAAGCACTATTGGAAATGTTTGACCTTTCTTCACCTTCTCTTCCTTTCCCTCTTCTCCACTTTCCTCTCCTATACCTCCCCCATTGCCTTCAGTGCTCTGTCCCCTGCCCTAGCTACTTCTGAAATCAGTGGACAATGCCAAATGAAATAATCCTGTGCTTTTTGCTAAATTTACAGAAAAATGACAAAAATAACAAAAATTACAAAACTCGTCATAAAAATGTAGCTGGCAAAAACCATCAAGTAACTGAAGCTAAGTAATTAAATAGAATGTAGGACCAGCTCTTGGAAGAGAAGAAAGGTGTTCAGCAACCACAGTAATTTCCAGTAATTCCCTCTGCCCCATCTGCTGCTTCACAGGAAAAAACGGATTGACACCCAGACCAGCATGTGTCTTTGGTAACTGCACGTGTCTTTTATGTAAGCAGGCTAAAGTAGGAATGGGATAAATGTTGTTGTGCCATTGTGTTTCTTAGACTCTGTCACCCTCTTATCAGCAGACTTTAGAAAGGACCTAAACTGTATGTAAAGTTTAAGCCAAGCATAGTGGAAGGATGTGTTTTCTTTTTAAGTCTGCCAAAAAGAATAACTAGAAAAAATATATATAATTTGACTTCTAAAACTCCCAAACCTTTACATTAAGAGTAGAAAATTCTGTAAGAGAAGTCCTGGGACATCTTTCTGCACAAGAAGCTTTTAGTTCTTGCTAAATAAGTGTTTTCATACACATTCCCGCAGTAAGGGTAAGTCATTTTAAGAAATCTTGTGACCTTGTATTCATATTTGTGCTGGTGGTACTTGTTAAGTGTGTACATAAAACTTGAGTAGTTGACTTTTTACAATTGTTCTTATAGACATATATCTGTACCAGAAGAAGAACATGTTTGGGACTTCTGAAAGTGACAAAATTGTGAGTGCTAAGTGATATACTGTGTCCTTACCGCTGGGACTACCGATTGTGGAATTTGCTTACTTCAGTGTGGGAAAACAACAACAAATAGAAAATGCAAATTGAAATACATATTTAACATAAGAAAATGTCCTTTTTGTGTCCAGAATGAAAGAATCCTGTCTCGGTAGTAGACTCTGTTAGAATATTTTCTAGTATCTGCAACATGGTGTCACAGAAATTGGAAGCTTTTCCTAACTAGGGAAAAGCCATATTTTGCATGTTGTATTTAGTGTTAAAAAAACGTTTTTTCTATTATCCTTATAAGCTTTGTCATATGTCATTTCTTATGTCTATTATTCCAACCAAAGAATAAAATAATTTCCAGTTATGAGTTTGATCTATCTGCTAAATTGGGGAGGGGAGGTAGAGAGGGGTCAAGAGTCTTTTAAAATTGTTTTACTTAAATTTATAGTTGGTCACTTCAGTAGAATCAACACAATGTCAACTACTCAGTCCTTTTTTTATTACAGAGGAGTTTTTCAGCAGAAATGAACTTATAAAAATATCAGTACACATTACCTCCTGGAAAGAAAATATTTCTCAGTGGAAAGCATAAAAGTGGGCAATAAATATGAAATTTCAGTGAAATATGGGCAGCTGATTGTTTATAAGTACCACCAAAGTCAATAGGAATGTGATGGCTCCATTAAAATTTTCATTTTAGGAGTGAATAATAGTGAAAATAATAGCTTTTATAAATAGAAAATGCTTTGTTTGCTTACTTTCAAAGTTTAACATATAGGTTTTTGCATAAAAGAAGTTTTATAAAAATAAAATCTCTAGTGTTTCTGAGAAATAAAATCTCTTTTTTTTTTGGGGGGGGGTTCTGAGTTAGAAAATAAGAATATAAGTAAATGAAACAGATTTAATCTCACAAAACTTCACTTTTTAACATTTAGAAATGATGGAATGAACAGAAAAATCTAAGATTACATCTCAACCTTATGTTTGTTTGTTTTTGTGAAATGTCTCTCTTTTCCAGGGCAGACTTGTTATTTAAGTTCCAAAAGCATTACGGCTTTTTAATAATGTCCCTAATACTCTAGGCAAAATGTAATAATAGAAAAAAAAAAAAAAAAAAGACTGTAAGGATTATCATTAGAATGTTGCACTTTGCTACCTTGCTGAGTATACATTTGTGGGAGGGCATCGTAGGTCTTCTCTTGCCTCCTGCAGGCTAGTGCTAGCCAGCACCTGGCATCCCCTCAGCTGGACACCACTTCCGCTTTGATTTCCCACAAAAGTAGCCCAAACATGTCTCTTAAATTACAGTTATTTAGGCAACACTTTCAGTAGCAGGTCTAAATTGGCTGTAATGCAAATGGCATAGTGGATCCCAGTGAATAAATCATCCCATAGTGAACATCATCTTACCTTTTTTCTCAGGGAAGAATAGTTAATACCTGTAGCATGTATTCTGGAAGTTCAAGTAAAAAAGGAGTATTGAAATGAAAACTGAAAGTAATTATATAGTCAGCACAAGGAAAAGAACTTAGTGCAAAACCACAGGAATTAATTTTGATAGAATCTATCTGAAATTATCGCTTTGCCTATAAAAAAGTCAGAATGTAATAGTCATATTATGATGTATTTATAAAACTATACATTGTATCTGTCTATTTAAATTTTCAATATTGGAACTAACACTCCAGCCAAAGTCAAACACTCTGAAAAGGCAATAGTAATATCTTTAAATCTTTGAAAGTTGCTTAAATTTCACCTTGTATTAATCTGAAGCAAATGATCCGCTACATTACCCAAATACTCCTTTTTTTTTTTTTTTTTTTTTTAAAGCCATGGAATGTGAAATGTATTACTTAATAAAGCAGAGGCAAGGCTTTGTGTTGGTATTAAGATAGATTACTTATGTGAAATGAAAATGAAGATCATTAATCAAAATAGCTCATTACAAGTTCCTTGTTTTACAGTAATTTATCAGTTTTACTCCTATTTTTATTGTTCAATATCTAGTTTATATCACTTATTCTTTCACTTTATCACTTTTTTTTTGTGCAATATGATGCTTGCTTTTGTATGGGCTAAAGAATTACTACTAAATTAATGGACTTCCTTCTCCAGACAATTGGCATAAACAGACAAAGGCATTCCCCAATGTCTCTACAATGCTGACACCAGAAAAGCATTTAAATATCTGCCTAATTTTCTCCAATTTTCCAAACATTCATTAATTCAAGAAACAAATAAACAAAAGCAACAATGCCTCTAAAAATAACAATAAAATTCAGGAAGCTATAGCTAGAGAAAGTTTGACAAACTCAAGGAAAACTTTAACATCAGTGTTGTTGCAAACAAAATTACAGCAGGAGAGTAAGTTTAACCTACCAAACAGATTATGTGAATTCAAGCCCTCACCAGACCAAGCCTTTTTTTGGAGCTTAGCTGACTATTTCTACAGGAAAGAATGGCTACATATATCTGCAATATACTCCTAAAAAGCACTAAGCTCATCTTCCAAATGGGGCAAAAATCTGCCAGTTCAAAAACTTGTTACATATACTCATATGTGTTTATGCATTTTAATTAGTTTTGGGTTTCTCTTTCTAAACATATAATTCAAATAATAATGTGAGACACAGCTGTCTCATTAACATAAGACTTCCACACACAAATGAGCTTCATTCTTACAATAAGAAATAATTGTTGTCACTATGTGAAACTTGGAAAGGTGTGGGGAAAATTCACCTCCAAAATAAAGTTCTAGTGCATTTTCATCAGGCAATCGGGATTAATATGTGTGTCTAAATGCGTGTACTTTATGCTAGCATCTGCTAATCTGGTTCACGTATTCATGAGGGTAAAGTCCTAATATTGAGATACCAGCTATTCAAGCAGGCCTTCCAGGATGAACTAGGACTTGGATGCATACATTTCAAACATATATTACAAAATAAAGAAGAATGATGCTCCTCCTATATATATATATGCATATTTGTGTGTGTATTTAATACCATCCTATTAAAGCATTTCTTGCTGTAGAATTTTTTTTTTATAGTAACAACTGTTTAGTCCTATAGAACTATTTAATAAGACCTATATGAAAATTGACTCATGTTCCCTCATCTACATCACCTAGTCAGATAAAGCAGAATAAACACTGAAATACAAGCATCTGTTTTTTGCTTAAGTAATTGCCAAAGAAGTTAAGGTATTGCAAATTCTACAGTATTTTGTAAGATTATTGAGAATTAATAATAATAATAATAAACTGTCATGAAATGAAATTTGCCTGATAATCTTAACAAAAAAAAAGTGTGCAATTTTTTTTTTTTTTAAGTTTATCATCATATTTTTGGAACTACTTGTAACAGTAGTGTTATATAGACAGTTTCTAATGGCATTTCCTTCTTTACAATAAAGCTCCTCAATTTTATTCTTTGAATACATCTTTGTGTGGTTCTTGTATTAATGAGATAGCTTAGACTGGAAATATTTCTTTCCGAGATATACTACAGAGCTTAGTTTGACTTTTTTTCTAACTACTGCACAAGAAGATTTTGTTTATTTCCTTACTGAGGATTTCTGTAGTGAGGATTAAAATAGGCTGTGATTTAGTGATGAATCTATAAAATCATGCTCAATAAAATCAAATAAATTCCTTCATTTAATTTATCTGCATATCTTTCTAGAGGCCATCTCACTCTGCCAAAGTATACTTGCCTTTACAAGCACAACAGTGGTGGATTTATATTCTTGTAAGGCTCTGGAAAAAGAGACAATTCAAAACCGTCAGTATAAGTTTTCTCCTGAACTGAGAAACTGACTATTAATGTAAATATCCAGACCATGAGATCTGAGGAAGGAGGGAATTGATGTAAGGGTAGAACCCCTATTTTAACTGGCACAAAGATGTAAAATTTTGGAATTAGTAAGAGAAAGTCTGGGTTTTGTTTGTTTCCTATTTGGTAGATTGTCTGGCCTAGGAACTTTTTATCCTGTTCTGCAAGGAGATTATAGTATTTGTACAAAATGGAAAGAGCTATGATAGAAAAATAACAGTTGTATTGGTTACTGTGTTGTATTGGTTAGTGTTCCTTTCAATTGAAATATTTTTTTTTCCAGATAATTTGTGCCCTGGGCTAGAAAGTCTTAGAGGACAAAGTGAGAAGCTGTTTGATTAAAGCTTTATCTGATTTCTGTCTGACAGATTATATACTTAACCAAAGCTGGTGAATCTTAAAATTTATCCTCTGTATGTATACTATATCTAGCACAAAGCACACTGAAAACTTACAAATAATAAAAATCATGTTTTCATTTTTTTTTGAGGCAAGTTAAGAAAGGACTAAGATTTTATGAACATTAGAAATTAGCTTTTTCTACCACTACCTTCCTTATTTGCAAATTTTGCATCATGCCATCTCTAATATTTTGTGGTAAGTGTGATAACACTCTTGTGTTTTAGGATCTTTGGTACATCTCCTTTTTTTCATCAAGGTTATTACATAAGATGTAGAATCTTCAGCTTTATACAGTGGCACTATGCCCAGGCTAATGTCTTGAAGAACTAAAAGGATTTTGCAGGGAAAAATATGAGATCCTAATTCACAAAGGCAGTTACTTACCCAAACTTTTCCTCTAATTCCGGTAGGATTACTCCAGTGATGTTGCAGCTGAGCAAAGAAAAAAAAATTGGTGAGGGAGCCAGTGTCGAAGTTTCTCCTTCTATCACAGTTTATTGGTTTCAGTCTTCATACCTCATTTTGCTGTTCCCTTCATAGCGCTAAAAACAGTTGCATGTAGGTTATGCTGTAAACCAGGTAGATGAAAGATCAGGGTGAAAAACAGTAATATAGATCTCTTTAAGCTTTATTACATCTATGTCATGGGATAGCTATGAAGCGCTACACTGAAAACTATCAATTCAGCAAAATTCAGGATTTTGGGCCCATTTCACAGGGGCAAGAGAAGCTTCTTATATTGGCTTCTACCCTGAAGAAAACTTATCCTGAACTGTACTCATCTCTGACAATATTGTCCTGCAAAGAGAAATAATCATGGACTTGATTATACACAATTGTATATAATGTAGTAATTTTATCTTACAAAGTAGGCGCAAAAGAGCTCCACTTTTCATCTGGCAGCGTTTTGTACCTTCATATTGATAGAGAAATGCTGTACAAGGTGCAGTTGCAATAGAGAATCAACTGTATTGTGTTACCATGTGCTCTGCAAGCTTCAGCCTTCAGATTTTAGTGTGTTCCCTCCTCCTGAAAGTAAAAACACATCATGAGACTTCCTGGACCTAATTATATCACTTTGTGCCTCTGATTGATTGTAATGTAAAGACAGCTACTATTTGTATCGCACAACAATCAATCAACTACAGAACAGGATCATATCTATTGATGTCACTATTTTTCTCTATGATTATTAATACTAATACTGAAGTAATGCTAGTATTGTGAATTAAAATGTAGTGATATATTTCTTTTTCTGTATAGATCTAAAAATATTTTTTTCTTCAGTTTAAAGCATGAACTTTCAACCTTTGCCTCCTTTGCTCAGCTCCCTACATAATTAAATTAATTTTCATGTAAAAAGTATAATTACACATTTCCAAATTCAGCTGAATACTAATTCAGTTATAGCAGTTCAGCACCAAAGAATGGACAGCTTACAACTCAAGAAGTTATTATGAAATATTAGCTGTGATATGCAATTCTATGAATATTTACTGAGTATATTTGACCTAAGATACAACTCAGTATGTAACACAGATTTCCAGCTCTTTATAAAGCCCTTCCTGTATCATAAAAATAAATATTCAAACTGATTTCTAGGAAAAAAAAAAAAAGAAACAACATAGAAAAAATATATAGTAGATTATTTTCCCTTTTCTAGTTCTTCCAAATTTACTAATCTCATGTATCAACTGTGATGTTTAAATTGCCACCATTAATTGAATACCTTTTGCTTTTGACCAGCCCTCTTGTAAAACACATCAGACGTGGAATGATATTCTAGTTAATGAAATATACATATTAAAAATCATTGTTGGAGTAGTTTCATTCTTGACTTGACTGCATTGGCATTTATACTGGTGGTTTCTAGCTGGAGCATGGATGAAGATTTGTCATTCTCTGATAAATTATTGTCAGATTTTATTCAGCTTGGGTCAGATTCTAATCTCATCTTTACTAGCAATAATTTGGCATACAGCAATATTTGTATGAAAGTAAATGAATAAATAGCTGGTCTGGTGAATGTAAAAATTCTGAGTGTTTATTCAGTTATTGCCTTTATCTTTCAAGGATGGGAAAAGTAGAAGGAACTTAGGTGTATTTCTGCCTTTTTGACACCCACATTTTTTGGGGAAGAAAAATACTAAGGATTGTTACATCAAGCTTTTCCTCAACGTTTTTCCTACCATTTATTTCCAAACAGTCTTGACATTTTCATATATTTTTATTTTTTGTTGATCTGAAATACTTAAATGGAATATGAGGGGTAATTTTCTCTGCAGTACAGTTGCAATCCTACTGAATCTCACTGAAAGGAAAACACTGTTGCTCTATATTACACATTTATTATTTTATTTCAGAGGACTTCTAATGGATGGTGCTTGCCATATCCTGTCTCATTCTTTTGCATTTAACAGAAGTTTTCTATTCTATCATTATTTTTTCAAAGGCCGAGAGAAAAAGAGAAAGCATTAATGAGTGATTTGTGATAGCAGTATTCTGGGGACTGACACATCACTCTCTCCCTGTTTTGAAACCTACAGATTTCAGTGCTTTTGGAGCTGGCAAATAGGCTTGTAAAAATCAGCAATAACATTATCAAATATGGCCAAGTTTCTTTCTCTTTTTTTTTTTTTTTTAAGCTTGAAAGGATAAATATATTCTTCAAAGGTACTATTGCGAAGCCTTCCTTTGTGACAAATTCATATTTGTCTCTGCATGTTTTGCTAGTAAATAACGAAATATCTGAACGGTTCCTTGAAGATTTTCTTTATTATAATTTGTTCCTTTACAGAGACCTACAGCAATTAATTGATTCTGAATAGTAGCCGAGCTAACATTTACTAAAATACATGTGTTAACGCAATCTTTGCCACTTTGCTAACTCTCCTTCTATCATAGGCACGACAGTTAGGCTAAAGATACAAACAGAATGTGTTCCTTTACCTCTGAATGGTACTGCAGAAGTCTTGAGGATCCATATAAGGGCTCTTTATTATGATGATTATAATTATCAATGTAGTCTTCTTCTCTCTTTCATTTCTTACTTTGTCTTATGATTCTTTCTAGTGACTACATTGTATTTCATCATAGCATTGAATATTGACACATATTTAAATTAATTTAAGCAGTGTGATTTTATTAACTTGTTTCCTTAATCTTACAAAAAATGAGTACTCAATTTTTATTCATGTTCTGGCTTCTTTGAAATGGCTCACAATTTCAAAGGTGTTTATGTGAAAAAAAGAATCTTAGTAGGAGTGGGAATACAGTCATTACTTTCTTGCAAGGAGTAACCTTGAGGGATATATAGTGGTTAAATTTCAATATCATCCCATACAGATTTGTCTCTTCAGAACAGAAAAACACTGCAACCTAAGATTAAATGAGCAGCTGGTAGAGAGCTTCTGATTTGATCATGTTGCTTTTCTAGACAGACTAATTGTTCTGATTTATGGTTATCACCTGTATTTCATGGGTGCTTGCTTCCAGCTCTAATTAATGGATAATTTTTAACTGCTACAAATTTAATTGTTCCTTAGATTTCAAAGAGCAAAGGAAACATGCTTCATAGCAAAGAGAGGCCTTGCTTTTATGACCTTCCTTGTGTTAGAAATAGAAAATGAGAATTGCTGTCTTAAACTCTGCAATATACACTTATGCACTCATGCATATAAGGATGACTATGATTAAAAATACATTGAAAAACCATTTTCAATATAAATAGTCACCTTCAATAAAAATATTTTAAAATTTTGTAGTACAAGATTTCTTAACATGTGTTAGGTCATAATAGATAATTTAGGTCATTTTATCACCTAATCTGACTGTGCCGTATAGCAACAACCCGTCCTTTTTTTTTTTAACCCTCCACTAATTTTCCTTTGACAAATGAATTCCTTTCAGAAATATATAAACTCTTGATCTCTAAGAGGAATTTGAGAAAAGGACAATGCATCAGTTCTCTTGCTAGGTCCTTTCAGTGATTTTGTCAACAGTAAGTCACAGTTATGCTATTTTTATAGAAAATCTAGTCATGATACAAATAATGAAAAAAGAGTTATACAAAAACAGAACCCAATATAAAAATTGATATCATTACAAGAGGAATGCACAGTCAAATATGAAGTAATTAAGTATGAAACAAAAATAGGATTGCATAGTACATAAGAATGCATAATAAGATATAGAAGATCAGAGATTTTGTTGAGGTGAGAAGGGCTGATGAATTACAGAAATTTTTATTAATAGAGGTAAATTTTCTCTCCTAAGAGAAAACAAGGAAAATACAATGCAATCATAAATAATATTACAGTAGATAAAATCTCATTGAACCTATTCAAGAAGTGCTGAGAGAAAAAAATCCAGAACCCAGTGATTTGTATTTTGTTATTTTGAAAGCAGAAGATAGCATACAAAAAATAAAGTTCAATGTGAAAGATTTTTTTTATTCCACTAGTTTTATAAGATTTACTTACTATGTCCCCCCAAAATGTTGTAACTTGTTTTAACTCTTTCTTCATCTTTCAGACTTTCCATAAGTACTCCCATTTATGTTCTTTATTATTCAGATTTTCTCTCTGTTCTGCTAGCTATAGAGCATGTATAGAGCTTTGTAGAATGAGAACAAAAAGGAAATTGTCTAAATCTCAGAAAATAAAGAAACTTGTGTAGAAATTATAGTGGGAGTATAAAGTATAAAATATTTTTACTTTGTTTCAATCCAGAGAAAAAGTGAAAAAATAGACCTTTTATTAATGAAACAGAATTCCTCTTTCTTTGCTGTTTGTATTTGTAATTTCAGAGCCAGTTTTCAGTTTAGCATATTATTAACTCTGATGGAATTATTTCACTTGCCAGTTAACATGATGTCACAGAACGAGGGGTGGTGGGTGTGAGTGACACACTCGTAGGAAAGAAATTTTATTCATAATGACAATGGTTTCCCGAGATTCTATTTCAAGGTCACTTATTATTTACTGCATAGAGGTTCAAGATACACACAGAATTTGCAAGAACACCCTCCCATTGGGTCACGAGATTCAGATTGGACGCCCTTGCTTTCCAAATTCCTTCTGAGAAGAGTCTGGGAGCAGCTGGTTCTAGTCCTAGTCCCAGACCTGGTCAACAGTTTATGTCTAAGTGATCTGTGCACAGTAACAAAGTAAAGTTTACAAACTCAAAAAGAGAAAGGTGTGCTATAGTCACTTAGCACAAATCTGTTGTGGGAAGGATCTCTGAACCCCGAGGAGTATCCTTGAGAGGCGTCCCTGCTCAAGGGGAGATCCTGTCGCGCAGCCCACTGCCATGCAAGGAGAGCTCAATGGGCTCTTGGGCTGTCTCTGTGTTTATAGGATAAGATGACTGGCTGATAGTCATTTTTTCAATTCCGAAATGACTGTTGGCTGTTCACAGTTAACCTTATCTCCCCATCAGGATAGGGCCATCAGGGCTGTTATTGATGGTTAATGTCTGGATGGGGGAAAAAATCAGGGAGGTAACTACCAAGATCAGATAGTGTGGTAGTTAACATCTGAACAGGGCTACGTGTGAGAAGTCAGGTTGAGCTGGAGAAGAAGCATATCTGTCACAAATGGTCACCTTATTTTTACATCACATCTTTATAGGGCTAAAGTTATTTCTTCTCTGAGCAGAATTAAGTGCAAAAAATGCCCTCTAGACTTTCACTGTATACATGGCTAGGTTATCAGTGGAAAAGTGATAGTTAAGAAAGTTTCAGTCACTGGAAAAGGCTTGTTTTCCTTAAGAATATGGTTTAAAGCTTTAACCTCTCCCAACAGCTCAAAAGCTGCCACAAAGCACTGTGGTTTTTTGGGCTGGTCATACACTTTTTGCACATACTGAGGTGTTTTTCTGCGATGAGACAGATTGCCATCCCTTTCAAGTCTAGAAGAGGAGCTATTAGGATTTCACATCAGCACCAACTATCCACGTGTCTGTTTGGCCCCTGATTTTTCCTCAGGTGTCTGTGAATCTTCAAGGAGAAACGGAAATCTTACCTCATGTTTCATTCACCCAGAACAGATAAAAGTAGCAGAAAAATTGCAGTGACAAAATCATTATGTTTCAGCAAGGTCAAGCATCCAGACTGGGCACTGTTTCCACATTGTGCTCTCTTTACAAATAGCTGGTCTACATTGATTACATGGATAAGGCTTGCACAGGACCACCATGAACAGGCTGCAGTCACACCTTCCTATTGTTAAATATCCATATTCTAGGAGTTAGGATTATATTGCTTCACAAAGGAATCAGTACTTAAATTTTTAAAAATGAGATTTAAAAAAAAAAAAAAGAACGTGAAATCTACAAAAACAGATCACAGTTTAATGGATTAATAACTTACACATTTGCCTACAGAGAACTTATAATCTTTTAATGAACAGGAGAAAGAAAGAAAGAAAGAAAGAAAGAAAGAAAGAAAGAAAGAAAGAAAGAAAGAAAGAAAGAAAGAAAGAAAGAAAGAAAGAAAGAAAGAAAGAAAGAAAGAAAGAAAGAAAAAATATCTCTAAACATTTAAAAACGTTGAATATTTTAGCTGTTCCTTGGCACAAGAGAGGCAACCTTAGCCTGTCTGACATTGTTTAAGTTATGCTCCTGCAGTAAGTATTCTGTTTGTGTGTTGCATTAGTGAGCTTGGCCTTTACTGATGGGAAGGAGGGTTTATTGAGGTCTGTTATGTTCCCATTAACCTAAATAGCAGAGACACTTTCTGTCACTTTAAGTGTCTGTATTCTGGACTCAGCAGCATTAAAGTCAACCACCTCTGCCCTTAATAGCATATGTCATTAAAATCAAAAGGAATGAGTGAAAAAAAAAAAAAAAAAAGTGGAGTACTCCATCTGTATCTTGCAGATCAAGCTTGGTTTATATTTATATTTATGTGAAACATGTCCTTGTGGTTATGAATATTAATGTTCTAAAACAGTAATTATTGTGAGTAGTGATGCCCCTTTATCCCCTGACTTCCTTTTCAATCTCCAGCATTTGTTTGATATTTCCAAATTGTATCTTGTCTGTCATCAAACTGACACAGACATGACCTTCTAGTCAAGGTTGCATTCAAGTCCTCCAGTCTATAACTCTGGCAAGAAAATGTGGACTCGGATTAGTTGAAGGGTCCTTCGTAAAAAGAAATTAAAGGCATATGTAAAGAAGGTCATTAAAAGAATTTAATGATCCCTAAGAATATCTTTAATTTTGATCCCAGAAGATTTTGAAGGCTTATTTTTTTATTTTGAACCACAGTCTTCTCAAACCCACATACATTGCATATGTAAAGTTTGCTGGCAAATAATGATTAAGATACCAAATTTTTATTTGTGAATACAGCTAGGCCTGATGACAGTAGGAAATTTCCTTGACTCCATTTTTGATCATTTTCTTTACTAGATGTTTTGTTTGCTTTCCCATGGATAGGCTTCTTGTTCTGTCTGCTGGATAAGTACCAGTCATGACAACTTCATGCTGATCACATATTTCTAATTCTATTAAAATATAGATTACTTTATTGTTTGATTAAAAGGATTCAGTTGTATGTTGCATTGCACTGATCATATCAATACTTTAATCCCAGATCTCAAGTTTCTTTCTGGGAAGCTTTGAAATCTCAGGGTCATATTAATATTAAAAGGTACATGGAAAAAGTACATTACAGAAAATAGTACATGATAAAATGTCTCTACCAGCATTTTCTGGTTTTTCTTTATACCATGAATTCTCTTTCTCTCCAGTTCAAAGCTTGCACAGCACAACTTCCTCAAAGAATATCTCGCAATAACTAAACAATATGGACTTTACAGAATAGGATTAATAATATTTCCAGTATTTTAAAATCAGAGTGCATTTATGAATTTGAGCTTAAGCTATTGTCCCAAATTTACTGACCAACTACATGTAACAGAATTTTGCTTATGTTGGAAAACAGGATTATGTTTATCAATGTGAACATAGTGACCTTTCTTTTCTTCTTTTGACATTCTTCTGTGTAGAAGGCAGTATCTATCAGGAAGGAGATCTGGGGTCTGCCTTCAGGATAAGGCTGAAAGCCTTATTTGTCTTCATTTGAATGATATAAATTGAGAATACACCCATTACCCTAGATGGAGCTAAAAGTTTTGAAAAGTATTCCTTGTGTCTTCTTATATTCTTTTTCTCCCTGACTAGTGAAAGACTCTGTTGGTCTGCCAGCTACTGGCTTATAACAAGATTTTCATTAAAATGTATATTATGTTCGTTACTGCTTCGCTGTAATGTAGGTGCTATGGCATAAGGTCTTCTAAAAATTACAAATTTGGTAATATAAAAAGCTTGTCAAGCTTGTCAAATGTCAAGAAAAGAAAATGGGTAATCATCAGGAAGAAAGTTCAGGGTGATGTCTTTGCTAAGGTACAGAAGAATGATAACAACAGCAAACAGGCATGTTACTGCTGCTGAAAATGATAAAACCCAGTTCCTGCAGTATATCTGTACAGCTAGATGCTCTCAGTGGCCTCCCTCTGCCAGTTATCACAAGCCAATTATCTTCAGCTTTAAAGTCAATACTTCAAAGAAAGCAATCTTCTGGTGACTTTCTTCATTAAGGTAACTTCTAAACTTGACATGCAGCTTCCAAATACTAAAATAAGTTTCCTTTTGCAAAGGGATGACACTAAAAAGATTAGTTTTCTTCCAGGAGATTGAAGATGTAAGAGGAAAAAAAGGTAAACTCTCACTAGCTCACAGGGTGGTCTCCACTCAGATAGAGTGATTAACAAAACTATCGAAAGAGAGAGGTCTCCTTCTCTTCCGGGTAGGCTTTGTTAGAAGATATGTCATGACAAGCTATAACAGGAGTTCTCCCTCTCTTGTAGTTTTAACTGTTGTATGATTTTTAGTTTATCATTATTTTATTTGGAATATAGAGATAAGTACAAAGTTTTAATATGGTAGATTAGAGTGAACAAAGAAAATCTAAGGGAAACAAATCTTTGGTTCTGTTTATCCATCACAGTACAAATAACTTCACCTGCAGACTCATCTAATTCCTTTATTCCATAGAAAGAAATGATGTAGTGATATATGCTCAATAAAAGTTTAGGTACTCGAAAGAAAACCTAAACAGTGCTCTATTTTTGATTTCACACAAGAATCAGTTGGAATTCAGCTGATTAGTTTTATTTTCATTTTTTGTTTCACACAGAAAGTTCTAGGTAGAATAGACTTGTAGGTCCTTTACCAGATAATCATGCACAATTTGATAGCATGTAGGTATTTTTTTCTGGTAAAATAGTATTTTTTTTCCCATTGAATTCAGTCTTTTTCTTTTTTTTTCTTTTTTTTTTTTTAATTCTGATTCCTGTCTGATTAAAATTTCAAAAGGCAAATCAGTTACCTTTAAAAAAGCTCTGCTTCTCCCTATTTTAATCAGTTTTCATTAACACACATGGTTGTTACTTAGTAATTTGACCACTGGTTACATGATGCTAAGAAATTTTTGAAAGACTAGCATTAAGATATATTTCACTGCAAAAGAATGGTTCATAAGGATGATTTTATAGCTTGTAAAGCATTGGAAAGGCCTGTGAAATCAAAGACAGCATAAAACTGTCAAATTACCAGATGTGGTCCTATTTTGCTGCAAACTGACATGCTTCCCCTAAAGTCAAAGGACCTCTGACATATTTTAAAAGCTGCTGTTCTCATCACTTCCATTGTCCTTGTTGCTAAAGCTAAAGCAACATGGCAGTTAAGGTTAAACAAAACTTTTCAATTGTTTCTCCCCTGCCTTCTTGTTTACATTGCAAACTCTGTTTCAGAGGAAACAAAACACAACAAAACACAGGGGTAACAAGAAAAAAAGGAAAATATATTGGTGCCAACTTTAAGCCTTTGAATATTACCAACAGAACACAAAAGTTAATACTCTTGACACAAGTAGAAGAAAGAGTAGTTAGTCTTTCTTATGCTTCAGGTAATAATTTAATCTAGTTTATGAATAGTGAAACTGCTGTTGTGTTTTCACTGTCAATAATAAATACATACTGTACATCAATATGTACATTAGTTTATTTAATTTAGATGTGCAACCTTAAATACATCATTATTCTTTGTCTTCCTACTAAGAAACCGAACATCTCCTCTCTGAGCCAGCAGGTTTTGCAGGAGCTTAGCATTAATAAGGATTTGGTCTCTGAGGTTTGTACACACAAATGAACGATATTTTCAGATATACTGTGCATGTGTGTATTTGTCTGTGCTTGTATATACAAGTTTGCATATACTTATGGCGGCAGCATATGCAAGGTGATTTACCTGATGAGGTCCCTGAATGTCAGTGACTGAAAGTCATTAAGTGTCACTATGTTTTGAAATTACGATGCACTTTCAAGCTTGCCAAGTGTACCAAGGGAAGATTACTTTTTTTCCTCATGATTACCTGGGTTGGTTATGACTTAATCTCAGGGCTTGGATAGCTCCTGAAAATCAATTCAGGCCTTTTCATCAGTGAAAAAATGCAAATTTGTGACCATTTATCCAAAATTCATTCATATGCCCCACAAATTCTAACTATTCCTGTAAAGTACTGGGTATCTGTATCCTTTAAAAAGGACCAGAAAAGTAAACGTCCATTCAAGGAAGTTCCTAGAAAAAAAAAAAAAAAAAAAAAAAACACAATCTAGGAGAGGAAGGTTTTGAAAAAAAAATATCAGTTATCCAAAGGAATGGAAGGGGTTTTATTGCTTTTATTTTTTCATTGATTGCAAGACAATGGTTTTATGTAGTAGATGAAACTGTAGATAGAATCATAGAATCACAGAATCACAGAATGGTTAAGGTTGGCAGGGACCTCTAGAGATCATCTAGTCCAACCCCCCTGCACACGCAGGGTCACCTATAGCACGTGGCACAGGACTGCGTCCAAGCGGGTTTTGAAGATGTCCAGAGAAGGAGACTCCACAACCTCTCTGGGCAGCCTGTTCCAGGGCTCCATCACCCTCAATGTTCCTTAAGTTCTTGCGGAACTTTTGGTGTTCCAGTTTGTGGCCATTACCTCTAGTTCTGTCGGAGGCCACCAGTGAAAAGATAGACAATATCAATAGCAAAAATAAACAGACCAAAACCAATCACATGTGTTGCAATGTGTAGCTAGCATAGCAGAAAACTGGATTTGTCAGTACAGACTGTGACTTCCTGAATGATCTATAAATGACTTTGAATGAGATTTAATATCTCTTGCTTTTTGCAGACACAAGGATGTCTGACTCTTGATGCTAATATTATCAAGTTTGGTCTTATTTTGCACAGAAAGACCTATACTTCTGCCTCCTAGATATCTTCATCCACTGGTATTTCCTTTTCACTTGATCATCAGTGACTGCTATTACAACTAAACTCTTAGTCACCAGTTATGCATAACAGCATTTATTCTGCAAACTATAGAGAAGTAAATCTTGGCCCAAACAACTGGGGAACTATTACATAAAATTGTAATAGCAAAATCTGACATGCCTTTGGACTGAATTTTGCTGCATTTATTAAAACTTGGAAAAATGATAGAATGACCAAGGCATTCCATCACTACTTAAAAAAAAAATACACTGAAAGAATGTGTCTCTCATATATAATATTACATGGTTCAACAAAAAATAACATCTTTTCCATTTTTTCCATGGAATGTTCCATTACAGTAAGCTGTATTGTTTTCATCAAAAGTTAGCTCACCAACAAAAGGAGAAAAAAAATGCCCTCCTGAAGTTACATTTTCCCTAAGAAACAAAATACCTATTATTTTTAATAGTCAATGTACTGCACATCTGTAACTCTGGCTCTAAGTATTCAAAAATATCTGTAATAAAAACCTGACTTCATTAGAATCATTCACTTTAAGAGTGAGATGGTACAAATGATAAAGAGCTAGGAGAATGAAGGCAGATCTCATGGAGATCTACGATTTCCCCTAAATGCTGTTTAATACTGCAGGCTGCCTAGAGAGGTTGTGGAGTCTCCTTCTCCGGAGATCTTCCAAACCCACCTGGATGCCACCCTGTGCCACGTGCTCTGGGTGTCCCTGCTGGAGCAGGGGGTTGGACTAGATGATCTCTAGAGGCCCCTTCCAATCTCAACCATTCTGTGATTCTGTGATTCTCTGATTATCCTTGAACTGAAACAGATGATTCTACAGAGTACAAAATTTTGCTCATAGGGATTTAAGTTCAGGTTGGCAATATAAAAGGTTATTTGAGATTCAGTGTCTAAATATAATCTGAGCTCTAACATCTAAATTATTGTATATGTAGCTGTTTAAAGCTGTTTAAAATAGTTTAATAATAAGTATTATTAAAGTGCATTCAGATGCTATAAATGATGCTATTTGTTTTAATCTTTCTTATAGTTGTATTGTATATACAGAGTTAACTCATGCATCATCAAGCCAAAAAAATATTATTTTGGTAAAAGATGCAAATCAAAAGCATGCATTTTTCTATGAATTCATAATGTAAATAACTTAGATATAAAAACATATGTGACGATACAGTTACAAAATAAGTCTATGCTCTTGCACTAAAACTGCTTGTCTATCTACCTGTGTGCACAGTCATACACTAGTATTCTGTCTTTCCTATAATATTTGTGTTTTGTCTACTTAATAAGTTCACAGCAGATGTTCTTGGGCATACATGAGAATATTTTCTTTCCTAGATGTCTAGTCATATTAGAATGTGCTCATTTGAAATAATACTGTTAAATAGTTCCATGCAATGTGGTTTTAGTTCCAGACGACCATGTTTTCATCCTGCATGTTGTAAACGTAGCAGTAGTTTAAGCCTATTGATCCCCAGATACATCTAGGGACAATTGAATTAGAGTTATGATTTGTTCCACTTGCTATATTTGCTTCAGTATTACATCTCACCAGTTTCCTATGTGATCTATATAAATGTAACTTGTGATGTATTTTTTTCCTCCTTTTGTTGTAGCTAAGTATTTGGGAACATGTCATAGCTCATAAAAATCTAATGTTACATTGAAATCAGTTGCATAAGATTTTTATTGTAGTGAGGTTGACCAAAAGCATGAGAGGCCTGAACAGAAAAAATAATATTTTTTAACAAAGTAAGAAAACTTTACTTAGTAACTAAGAGGATTTCATTTGGTTTTCCAAAATTGGTAAGGGCCTTAAAACTGTGATATTTTTATATTTATCCTAACATAACATGTTTTTAATTTATTCTACTCAAACTAGAATGCAATTTATATTCCACTTCCTCTGTGACAGAATCTAATATGACTGCTCACCACTCCAAATTGGATACAAAAGTAATGATGTCTCAAGAAATCATTTATGAATATCTGTAGTTGTGTCATATTTAACTGAATACATGCATTATTGGTTACAGCTTAATATGTCCATTTTACCCATTAGGGAATGGACTCTTCAGTTGGTTGCTGCTGCTCTGGTGTCCTGTATCCCTCTCCATTTAGTAGCAGAGAGTAATCCTGTAAAACAAATATAAATATTTCCTTTCCAGCTTTAAATATTGAGGGTCCAGTCTTTCTCAATTTTACAATTATGCACACTGTGTATGCTAGAAGGAACATACTATGAAAGAATATTCTTTAAATTTAAATTATCAAAGATGTAAGATTTACTAGGTCTTTACAGTGAAATAATTACAAAGATATACCATAAATCAGCTAAATTTAATGGTTTGCAGATTATAATTTATAAAGTTTCTATAACTTTGGGTTCTCACTCTTTAGGATGTGCATGGGTTTTATGGAAAAGAAGATTTTTTTTGCAGAGAGTATGGTGCATTGATTTAGTCTTCCAAAACACTCATTGAAAAACAAATGTTTCTTTAAAAACAATATTTTAAAAAGGTTTTGGAAAATCTGAATTTGCTGTATGATTTTGTAGGATTTTTGTGAGGCATTTTGAAAGATTCGTTGCAAACCGGATGCATGGAAAATTACAAGAATTTAAAATTGACAGATCAGAAAAGCAAGTTAGTAGCAAGTTACACAACATGTAAGTACTTCAAAAAGAATTCTGTCACAAGATGTTGCTGAAACACATAACGAATTCAATAGTGCATTAGCCACTTTTATGAACAAAAATATCATCTACACTTACAATACTTAGAATAAAATTGCAAGGGAGATCCATCTACTTCTCTCAAAACAAAAAAGTTGTTTTTTTGGGGTAGAGATGACATTCCCTTCCCCCACCTTGACATGCCGTGATGCTCAATTAGGTGCTTTATGGGGATATGCAGACTGTAGCTCTATGAGAAATATCATAAATAGGCTGAACCTGGTTAATGAGACTATTGTTCTCCTCTCTTAACACTGTTTCATTCTGTAAGTTAACTGTGTTCCATAGGTTGGCCTTTTTTGTTTCTTTGTGTACATCATTCTGAAGAAAGGACATTACTCTTTTCTCTGGACACAAGAGGATTTAAAAGTGTGATAATGTGTTGTTTCTTTGCCCCCAAAACAATCCACCAAATAAAAATATATGCTAGCTAATAACTCTCTTTAGATTGAAGTGAATAATAAAAATACGGAACTACATAAAATGATAGGTGTTGCTGTATAGTTAGGTACTAACATACAAGCAGCAAAACTGGTGAAATTATGGAGAATAATGTAGAAGTTTAAAATCACAACCAACATGGCTACGTGACAGTATAGCCAAGAAATCAGTTATAATGAGGTCCATAGATGAATAAAATCTTTTCCGTCATGACTGTGAATTACTGGGACACAGGTAGATTATTTTCAGATGAAATCTTTTATCCAAAAGAGTTACCTTGATAGATTTCAATTCTGTAGCCCTATTTTTTAACATGTTCTAAGTGAAGTCTATAATATTCTAGCTACATCACAGTAGAATAATAACAATAATAATAATAAAAACAATTATTAAACACTATGCAAATAAGACTTCATTGCAAAATTTTAATAGATTTCTTCCATTTAGAAAGGAACTATGTAGTGTATTTTTTTCTTATCTTTAGTTTTATTGATTAGCTATCCACAGCTAAAATCATATCAAAAATAGCACAGAAAATAGGGTAAACAGAGGAAGCAGATTTAAAAAAAAAAAAAAAAAAAAACCAGGACCTAATTGTGATACAATACCTAAAAATAAAATTTATTTCTGCAAAAGAGGATTAATTCTTTCTCTTTATACATGTATAATCCTAATGATATGGGAGTTATATAGGATGGAACTGGGGGAACTGGCAGGACTTAATCAATGGTGAACTAGAGATGTGGAAAATGTTTCTAACACTGGGAAAAAAATCAGGAAAAAAAAATCTCCTACTCAGATAACCAAACATCTATCAGGAGAAAGAAATGGAGGTCCAGGAGTCCTCTTCTTGTTAAGTCAGTTCCTGAACTGGAGAGTTTGATTCTCTTGATGGATAAGGAAATTTTTGTACTAGAACTTTTGCTAGGCTTTACTATAAAAGTACGAGACATTACCAGGCCGGCAAATCTCATTGATTAGCTGGATTAAGCCCTAACTAAGGAACAATGGCATGATGATTATCAATTTTAATTTTTCAAATTTAGTTCTTCTTGGGATGGAAATTACAATGCAGAATACAGGACAAAATAAATAAATTTATATTCTATTTTGAAAAGTGAAATAGGAGTACATTTTATTTTGCTTTTTAGGTGACTCTTACATGCTAAAATTTTTTGATTAACTCTGTTTTTTCTCACAATTATTCTCAGGACATTTTTAATGCAGTGTTGGACTAAAGTTACAATTTGTTTTTGAAGTCTGTAACAAAGCGGTAATTTCTGTAGTTAGAACATTATGCTAATAGCAAGTATGTGGAGTTATCATATTGAAATATATACATGTGTCTGCAAGGTCTCAAGCACTCCAGTTATTTCTAAAGAAATGTTATGAGGAAGATTTTTATTTATTGAGGTGAGACAGTGAGAATAGCTGTGTTCTCTAAAAAGAGAAATATTTTCTGTTTGTTTTTTTTACATTTCTTTTAAAAAGACTATTTACATTTAAAAAGTGCATGCACATTAAAATGCTCATTTTCTATATGCTGGAGCAGAAAATATAGTATAGAATAGAGTAGAGTTTCATGAGAAGTATATTTTTTAAAACCAAAGCATAAATGGGTGCATTCCGTGTGACCAAGGGTGAGTCAAAACAAAATAGATTCTAAGTGGTACAAGACAACCAGTAAAAATATAGCACCCTCGGAATTTATTTTTCAGCTGCAATAGAAGCAAACAGTTTATCACTAGATTAAAGACTTGATTACAAGAGAGCCTGTTTAAAAATATATATATGTATATTCCACAGTCTGTTTTAAGGATTCCATACCTGCACCCCACTCACAACATAAAATTTACTTTGTGTTTCATTATATTTAAAGGCATATTCTTATGCTGATGTGTGGTAGGAACTTATATACATAGATCAGAAGAAAATAAAACCCTTCATTTCAAACTCATCAAATGAGCAGTGTGACAAGTTACATGGGAGTCTGTGCTCCGGTATAATCATTTACCCTTTATAATTACAATAAGCTGTTATTTCAAGAAGAAAATACACCTTTGCCTGCACATTCTTGTTTTCATTTAAGTTTCACTGGCTTTATAGATGATTTTCCTACCAGAAATCCTTTCCAAGACTTTCCAAGAACATGTCTGATACAATCAGAAGTATTTATCAAATTATTTAAGTTTTGTTCTTGCAAAAGTGAGAAATAATTGGTATCATTTTCTTCTTTCATGACACTTAAACTTTCAGCCTAATCAGCATCCACATTACAGAGGACAAGCATAAATCAGATCAGTTTATCTAGGCTTATTGTTCATGTACTTCACTAGAGATGATTCTTGGAACTACTGTGGGATATATAAATGTAATTTTCTATTACTTTTCTGCTTCTTTGCTATTCTTAGAGTGAGCATTTATTAAGTATTTATTATTTAAAAATAATATAGGATAGGGAGTCCTGACCGGAAATCCCATTATGGCATGTCCTGCAGAAGCACAGAACCAAAAGATAGACAGTGTTCTTCAGAATTAATACTGTAACACAACAGATAACATAAGGATAAGAATAAGGATACATTGGAGAACATAGGAATGTAATGAGACTACAGCGGTCAGTGTGACAGATGGTATTACAGTCCATCAAGACCATAAGTATTAATATGGGCGATTTAGTCACCAGAGTAAAGCAGAGTTTTAATGAGGAATTTAAAGAAAGATAATGAGTTAGCTTTGAAGATGGTTACAGGGAATTCCTCCCAAGTGTGAATGACAGTATGAAAGATGTTTATTTGAAAATTTAATATGAGGATGATGAGGATTAGCATCAAGAGCCAATGAGAACTGGAAAATATCCTCCTGATACTGTACAGATGATCAACAGTTAAGAATATTGAAAATAAAGACAAGTAGTTAATATTCGAAGTAATAACAAGAGAGAAGGGATCCAATGGAAGTGTTCAAGATAAAGGTTTCAGTAAGTGAGATGAGACAGCCTGAATAAAAGTATTTGTACATGAACAGAAAGAAGCTTAGAGTCTAGACAACATTTGAACAGACAAAGCTAGGAAAATACAATTTACGGTTAATTATGGTGCTCAGAATGTCTGAGAAAAAGAGAAATATGGGAAAGAAGTGAAGATGTTTCTATATGTTGATTATAATATGAGGATCATGATCTATGGGCTAGAAGGTTTAACTGAACAGTCAGACAGGCCTGAAATATGGGCTTATTATTAGAGGTTTTCTGTCTAATGACAGCAGTTGACTTTGCAGATGAGACAGTTTGGGTAGGAAGTGTAATAGAAAAACAGAATTGTACTAAGGTTAGATAACAGTTTAGGACCCCTGTGGATAGATAGAGCGAGGGGAACGCTCCAGTGGAAGGAAGGATTATAGAAGGATTAGTCAAGAGAAGTCATGGAAGAAAAGAAAAAATTGAATTCCTGACTATGCTAATGATGTTAGTTAATCAAAGAGGATGAGGGTAGCAGCTTGTTTCCAAGATTCAGATGCAAAGTTATTAAAAGAGGTTCTAAGAGACTCTTTGCAAATATTTAACATGTGTATCAGTGACTGGAGAAAGTCATGAAAAAGACTAGAGAAAGATAGAGATAAATTGGGCATCCCAATTTCCTAGGTGGAAAATGAAGCAGTAGGACAGACTTTTTTTTAACATGAAGGCATTAAGCATGCATAAGGGAGAGCAAGACATTGAGGAGATGATAAGAAAAACAAAAACAACAACAACAAAAAAGATAGAGATAAAAAAGAAGAGGGGTTCAAAATATCACTCACATTATTGGAGACAGTACAGGAGGGAAAAAGAAGGTGAAAAATATAGAAAGAGAAAAAGCAGGAAGCTGTAGCAAGAGTAGTATTATATTTTGTCTTTTGTTTTCCTGGAAGAAGTTAGGCACACTAGTTTAGAAAGGAGAAATAAAAGTAAGATAAGAACAAGAAAATAATCAAGGTAGAGAAGAGCTGACTGATATTCACTTGAAAAGTAAGAATGAGAAATATGGCCAGCCTGAAAGTGGAAAATAGACCTAAAGAGTATGTAAATTTTCTAGTCCACTAAAGAAGCTCTACAGTACATGGGAGAGAAGCAGAAACTAGAACACTCCTGCCATGACAATCTGCATTTGGGAAGAAGCCATGGATGGAGATGAGTAAAAGAAGGACCCACTCTTTACTGCCAGAAAAAGTGTAATCAAAATGTTATTCAAAGCAAGACAAATTCTCAGATAATAGTCCTTTTATTTGAAAAAGAGGAATTAAAATGAAAATGCATGTGAGCAGAAAAGCAAGTTAAGGTGTTATACAGGCATCAATACAGAAATAAAAATCATTAAAGTTAAATGTTGAGGCTATAAATATAAGTAGTATCCAGATGAGACCAGGGACAGTGGCACAGAAGAGGCATAAAATAGAAGAATGAAGCGGCAAAGAATGAATGTGAACTTGAGAGAAATTACGGTGATGAGAGTATCAGAAGAAGGGCAGAAGATGATAGAAAGCATGGAAAATGTATAAATATCATGTTTTCTGAGTGAAAAAAAAATGAATGTAATACCTAATAATACCTAATTAGAATTTTTCTCGTTTGCCTGTACACCTCAAAGAGGTCTATTCCCACACTATTGACCCTGTCACATTAAGACACTGAGATCCCCCTGAATCTTTTTCTTCATCACTTCCCTGAGGGCCTTCTCGTATCACATCTGCCCTACTCACTGTGAGATACCAGCACCTGTGCAGGAGCTCCAAGCTAAGTGCAGCACCCAGGTATCCTCACAGCTCTTGAATATTGGGACTGGACCTGGACTTGCTGGTGGCACAGCCTGGGCTGTGACAGCATCTCTGCTGCTGGGCACTGCTGCCTTGGGGCTGAGCTGACGTCCCCAGCGCCCCTCACAACCTCCGTTTTTAGCAGATCTGCTTCCCGACCACAGCCCAGCCTGTCCCAGTGTGGGGTGTCTTGGAATGAGCAGAATCCTACAGCCTATCATAAACTTCTGAACCTAACGGCCTAAACAATTTTCTACCCACTTTATAATTTTAACCAGTCCATATATCACAAATCTGACTCTAATGATTCTGTGTTAGTCTGCATCTATTCCCTGTCTAAAGTTGACTTAAACATCCACTGCTTTCCTGCTGCCCTCTGAGCCAGTTACTTCATTATAAATAGATTAATCAGACATGATTTGCCCTTAGTAAATGTATATTGGCCATAGACAGTTTAATTTATTGTGTTTTGGTGCATTCAGAGGTAGTATTTGAATGATATCACCTGAAGTATCAAGGAATCAGGAAGAACCCAAGGAAAGAAATTTCTCAGCAGGATTTCTGTGGAAAACCTTGGGTATTTTGGAAGCTGTCCTTGCGAACTGAAAAAATCTAAATATGTCGAAAAAACACCGATTTAAAAAGCTCTTGCACTAGGTGTTAGTCTAAATATTTGAGTATGTTGGTATCTTCTGAACTAAGATGTTTTCTTCAATCAGAACTTCATAAAAGGAACATGTTATTTTAGCCCCTTCCCTTCTTTAGACCATTAGCTAATGTGAGAATAAGTATTACAACAAGCATAGGTAGCATCTTTGGTGTGAGTGCTCAAAGATACTTCATCAGATCAATAACTGAGCTACTACTGTTCTCTAATTATGTGAATGTACTCTTCATAGAGACTGTTTCCTTTAAGCAGCATAGGATCTAGATGTAGATATCCATCTTTCCTGCAGTTAGAAAAAAAAGCAACTTTAGATATAATTTTTTATCCTAATCCATATTATCCTTTTGTGATTTTACATGTGAGAAAATGAATAATCATTAGTAATAATAAGCATCATACTTCACTGTGAGCTAAAAATGCACAAATACTCCATTGCATTATGAAATCTCAGCTGTGATTATAAAGTGTAACAAAGACAGATGTGCAGGATTAGTTCATCATAAAATTTAATTATGTTGAGATAGTAATTCAATTAATGTTCTCCTTTTATATTTTTCTCTTCCATGAAGAAAATGAAAAGTTGCACAGAAATCACTGTGTAGTTTCAATACACATAGATGTAATTTGTTAAGTTAATAAATTTGATCTCAATAATGGTTGATATATATAGAACCAGCATGATTTTAATCCGTTTTTTAACAGCAATGTTTCATGAATCAGGAAGAAATGCAGAATTTCCCAGCCAAAAACAGACAGAATAGGAAATTAGTTTCTGCAAGGACCTGAGTTCCTAAGAATAAGTCTTAAATGAAAATGTGACATGTGAAAACTTAATGATGTCCAGAAATGTGTGGCTGTTCCTGATGACGAAGTAGATATTTGCCACTTTGAGTACTGAGTTGCTTATTCATCAGGCTTCACTCACTTTTTTCCAGGAATGCTTCAATGACAAAGGTCCAGATTTTTAAAATATTTTAGGACCAAAGAAAAAATAAACAAGTTAAATATTAAGCCCTTCTAAAACCCCAACTTTCTTCCCTGCAGACCAGTGGAGAAAGGCCAGCAACCCACACATCTTGATATCACGGCTGAGAAGCTACCGATATTATTTTCACCAGAAGATTTCTGAAAGTAGGAAAGAAAAAACATAAGGAACAAAAGCAAGTCATAAATACTCTCCTTCAAGCCCTCTATTCCAGGTTGTAGGAAGGTATTTCTCTCTTACTGATGTAAGATCTGAACATTAGTACTCTGTCCTAACTCCCCTGGTTGGGTGATATTCCCAAATGGCCTCTGATTATTCCCTTAGATGATCAGACATGTGCCCTCTAATCAATCAGTAAACATAGCTGTGCTTTTTGCTTGTTTCTGAAATCTCATGTACATAAAAGAAAAAAACTTTATTTCGTATATTAAACAAATGTCTCTCTTTACATACACATAGTATTCAAAGTTCAAGCAGTTTCCAAATATTTAACACCAAGATGTGAAATTAAAACTGCTATTTACTTTTTTAGATACCACTTCCTTTTAGCAAAAGGCTGGCTTTCGCAATAGTTACTCGCCTCATATGCTCATAGACTGCAGTAGAAGCGCTGTAAAAAACAGTAGCTTGCACTGGCCTGTCAGGAAGGTATAAAACAGCAAAAATCTATAAAGTTGCCATTTCATACTTTCAGCAGTCACAGTAAAGACTGTCTATATCTCTTTATATCTGATTCAGAGTTATGCCTGGAACACATTTTAATATGGGGGAGAAGTAGATTCATTTGCTCCAGCAAAAATACTTAGTGCCCCTTTATATTCCTAGACATATATGAGACATCTTTTTGGGGCTGGGAGGTATGACATAAGACTGTAGGCAAAATATTCTCTTTTGAAATGACAGGTGGAGTCTTGTGTGCTAGTGCACATGTAGAAATGTGCAGGGAACCCTCAAATTAAAAATAAAGAGGATTCTGGGCATGTCTCATCCTGCATAACCCAACTATGCTTGTTTTTTTTTTTTTTTCTTTTTGCTTTGTTTTGTTTTTGTTGTTGTTGTTTTGCTTTCCCTAGTGTTTCATTTGGGGCCTAGTCCTCACAGAGAGAACTGAGGAAGTTGGAATATCTTTTTCAATAGATGCTTTCAATGCTTTGAACAATGTGGAGAAGAAAAAGCCATTGAGCTTTAGTCCTTCCATATGAACTGTTTCTCTCCAGAATAGTCAGTGACTGAGATATGCAGAGAATGGGCACGTGAGAAACAGATTTTAACTTAGGTGCAAGGTTGGGAAGAAAAAAAAAAAAAATTATAAAAACTATAAATAATTTTTAAAATCACCCAAATAAAATATTGGACAGGTTATGGTTGACCCCAGAAGTGTTCTCCCCTTTCACTGTGGGCTTCCTGTCCATTTGTTGGTTCCAGAAAGCACCATCTCAGAAATGAGAGGATGAACACTGGAAAAGGTTGCCCAGAGTGGCCGTGAAGTATGCCTCCTTGAAAATATAAACCTTTTAACTGGGTACAGCCCTAGACAACCTGTCCCAGTGCTTTGGACTAAGCATCATAAGAGGCAGTTTCCAGCCTCAGCTATTCTGTTTTCAGGAAAATAACTCTAGTATAGCAAATGTTTCAATTTGAGACTGTTTCAATCAGAAAATAAGGCTGCTCTGACATGTTTTTTTTTTTCTTTTTACTTTTGATAAAATAGTGTTGCAATGACATACGTGGAGCATGTGTCGAAGTGCTTCAGTTTAAATGAAACTAACTCATTTCTCTAATCAATTTAATTCATAAGTCTTTCCCACAACAAATACAACTGTGGGTTTAAGAGAAAACAATAATAATAATAATAATAATAAGCTTCTTTCTGGAAATAGACTCATGAATTTAGAAGAAAGTTTCACAGAGGAGTGTGGGTTTTTTTTTTTGACAGTGGGTAAATATTTATTTTTCTCTCTAACCTCTAGAGTGGCAAAAAGGCACACTCAAGACATAGAGACAGAATCGTAGAACCATTATGGTTAGAAAAGACGTTCAAGATCATCAAGTGCAACCATAAGCCTTTCAACACCATGACTGTTAAACCACATCCCTAAGCGCCTCATCTACACATTTCTTGAACACTGCTGGTGTTCTCCAGCACGGTGACTCCACCACTTCTCAGAGCAGCCTGGCTTCACCACACTTTCCATGTAGAATTTTTTCTTATTATCTCACCCAAACTTCTCCTGGGGCAACTTGAGACCATTTTCTCTTGTCCTGTTTGTAGTTATTTTGGAAAAGAGATCAACCTCCACCTCACTACAACCTCCTTTCAGGTAGTTGTAGAGATCAATAAGGTCTCCCCTGAGCCTCTTCTTCTCCATACTAAATAACCCCAGCTGCCTCAGCCACTCCTCATAAGGTTTGAAGTCCAGAACATTCACTAGGTTTGTTTCCCTCCTCTGGACATGCTCCAGCACCTCAACGTCCAGTTGGATGTTCAGAAGTCTTTGTATCTACTGCCATAGAACCTCTGCAGTCATACTCAGAACTATTCATCCTTGGGTTCTTAGCGTATGAATTTCCTCAGTCACTAAAGCTATAACATAGGCATATAAACTGTAGGATGAACTCATGCAAGTCTAACAGTCTTTAACAGTCAAAAAGTGGGATGACTGGAGAGCAACAATAAAACTTCAATACTAAAACTTGAACAGTAACAATACCTTTCATGAGATTAGCACATCCTAATTAGAAACTAAATGCCTGAGTTTTACTAAAATAGATCTATTCAGTATATTTGGAGAAACATGGGTCTATGATGAAGATCTAACTCTTTCAAAAATGGTAACTCAGCCACTGTTTCTGTCTCCAGACCACTATAGAAAAGATAGTTGTAATATTTTAATTTCTTTTGGGTGAATACATAAAGAGATTTTTAAAATGAGGCACCCAGAGAACTAAAAAGAAAGGTAGATCAACTAAGTTTTTTTGGTACTATTGTCTCATCATATCCATATGCTCCCTCATCTGCCTGTTCATCATATTAACTCTGTCAAACATTTTAAATGAAGTCTTCAGTGGACCACAGTTTTCTTAAATAATCGTACACTGCCTAATCCAGTGGTACCACAATTAATATAAGAACTAATAACTGATAGAGAAAATGAATATTTATTGTAGAAGGTCAGAAAAAGAAATCAGGGAAATGTGGCATTTAGAATTTCGCATTTGCTTATTAATTCTAATGTACAATACTGATAGTCTGAATATTTCTGACAAAACAGATTAACCAAGCAAAATACTCACAGAAGTGAGACAGGTTATTCTGTCACACTAGACCTCTACAGGCTGCTAATCCAGATATAATGGAAGTCTTGAGGGTCTAATCCCAAAAAGGGTAAATTGTTACAAATGCATTAGCTGGCAGTGTTATGGAGTTTATGTCATTCAAGGGCCTGGACATTTGAAAGTTTGGCAGAAATGAAAATGGTCCTTTAACACAAGCCAGCTATGCTGAGGAAAGGGGACATGTAAATGCCAGCTTCTGAAATTATCTTGTTCCCTTTTGGGACATGCAGCTCTGAATTTTTTTTTTTTTTTTTTTTTTTGACTTTAGCACATTGAGGAATGAATGGTGAAGCAGAATATTTAATAGATATTTAAACTGAATTCCTTTTCCATGAATCATTATAAAGCAATGAAATTACTAGCACTTAACTAGAGGCCAAAGATTTCAAAAATTACAGTAAATCTTTCCATACAGACAGAAATGAAATGTAATTATCCAAAATGATATTCAACAACCAAACTTAAAGTTTTAACATAAATATTTAAATGTGCATCTATATTGAAAAGAAAAAACATACTTTCAAGAGAGATCTTTGAAAATCCTTCTCTTCTGATGGTCAAATATATCTGTTAATATCAATGACTTTGGCACAATTACTAAGAGTCCTTATAGCTGCATTTATGCAAAGGTAGTACTTACTTTGGAATATTGAACAATAAGAACATCAGAAATATTATTATCTAGTGAAAAAAAGTACATCAGCTTAAAATGCTTATTTTTAAAAAGTGTATGACAAGAGTATGCATTTCCTTTTTTCTAATCTTATTGGGAGATAATAGAAAATTATTGAAATGTGCAGGGAATTGTATGCATGTGAAATACTATTATGAACTGGCTAAAACAGTTTATTAAGACTTTAAAAATGTTCATAGCTAGAGAGACTAAATCTGTCTAAATACATTGAGGAATTAGACCATTTTTCTGCTTGTAAAAGGAGAGAGCAGTTTTGGGGAAGAAATCACAGTCTGCATTCATTGTAACTTCTCACAATGAATTCTTACAATGTTGTGTTTATTTCCCTCTACAGCTAGCATTCCTTTGTTTGTTTGTTTATTTATGTCTCTGCCATAGCCTATAACAGAGCAAAAGATTATCTTTGAGACTTTTGATATAAAATTAAAAGATGTGTTGGCATAACACTGGAGACACCAGTCAAATACTATTTCAATGATTAAAATTCTGCCTTTGATTTAATGTTGCACTAAAGTAATGTTAAATAAATGTTCTACTTAAACATTTTTTACAGCTGCAATGTGCATATTTTGTACACTAGACTGTGTTCAGTAAATAAAGTTTTATTCCTTTCCTCAAGATTTTTAATTCTATGCAGAAAATATTTTTGTCAGGAGGCAGAAATATTAATAATATACATTTATTGATGTGCCATCACAGTCTCTGCTCGTAAGCCAGCATTTTCCTACATGTGAATGATTCTCACTGACATCTGTTTCTCAGGCTCTGAGGGAAAGTTTCTCAGGATATTTATTATGGAAACCACCAAGCAGCAGCAAAGCCAAATTACACAGAGATCTTGCTGATCCCAGGACCTGAACTTCATGTTCAGATGTTTTCCTCTTCAGTTGCCCCTGGAAAAGGATAATGGAGTTAGGAAGGTATAAAATGCTACAGTTTGAAAGCTGTAGTGGTGCGGTGCGGAAAGGAGATGTCAAATACTGTGTTAGCTATACGCCTGACTCTGGTGGTATCGCATTCATGAACAGTCTGTGGACCGTAGGTCCGATCACCTTCCTACAAGCGAATCGAGTTCCCAAATGGTGTGATCAACTATAAGCTTGACTCTGGCAGTATCAGATTCATGAACAGTCTGTCAACTGTAGGTCCAATCACCCCTTCCAAACAAGTAGTCAGGTTCATAAACAGTATGATTTATTCATTTACAAAGCAGGTTTCAGATGTCAGTGCAGGAAATTCTCTACTACAGCGTGGGATTTTTAAGCTAGCTCTGATGTACAAATTTGCAGTCATCACTCACCTCAAAAGATAGGAGAGGGCACTCAGTCTCGAGTCTCCTCACACAGTGTCCCGACCTGAGGGAAGGAAAGGGGGATCAGCCCGTTGACTGATCCATTAGTTACGATGGATTCTTCTCCCTCCTTTTTGCCACCTGATTTCACCTTTTATACTTTTCTTTACATTCAGGTGGAGCTTGAGGTACTACAGTCATACTTAATATTGTTATTGATTGGTGAAAAAGTTTCTCGCTTTCATTTAAAGGCACAGTCACTTGAAAATCTGGAACCCATGCTCAATGAGGAGTGGTCATATCTAGGAAGCGGGTGTGATTTGACATTATAATGAGCTTATAATTAGCAAAGTTCAAGCAAAGTTCAGCTGAAAGGAGTGATTTGCCTCCCTTGCTGGCTCAGCACCGGACTTGTTATCGTATATCTCCCATTTAGATAAGCACTGTGCGGCTTAGCAGCAGCCCAGCATAGGGAGTGCAACAGAGTTTGGCCGCGATGTCTTCACTCCGCTCTATCCTCTGTTACTCCTCCTTCAGGATGCAAAGGAGCAGGGGAGACGGAGAGGGAGATGGAGAGGGAGACGGAGAGGATTGTGTTGCTCAGGGAACCATGGATGAGCAGAGTCCCTGTATACCAACCCTTCTGGAAGTGGCAACCGTGTATCACCACAAGCAAGCTTCTGTAATGCCAAAACCTCTGTTAGGCCCTAGTCTTTCTCCGAGTTTCCCCTTTCCAAGCAATTCTTCCACAGGAAGATCCAGAAGGTATGAGTGCTATGGAGTGCCCAGCCTGGACAATCTATACTTGAATATAGCAAAGAAATAGAGAATGCAAAGTAAATGCTTGATTGAAACACAGTAGTGCCCACCATAGCATAAAGCTAAACTTAAATTCAAAAAGAAAAGAAAAAAAAGAAAGTACTATAAACCAAGGATCCTAGGCCTAGCACAAAATCGTGCTTTAAAGTGGGGCAAGGAGGTTGACTTTGACTGCCTCTTTAATGAGAGAAATGTTCCATTAGCTTGTTCTGTGTTGATTATAATACCATTTGCTCAATGAAAATATCAAGAATAATCAGCCTTAACTATTCCTGAGGACTAAAGAATGTTCTACAAACACAACCTTCTTGCTGCTTTCTAGGCAAGAAATTGAATCCTCCTTTTCAATGATTGTGTCAGACGCTACCAAAGCAATGTTGCTCTTATTAATTCTAATTTGTAATGCTCACAGAGCTTTGGGACAGGGTTTGGTAATGAAATATCCCCATACTGTGTTTTCACAGAGTTTTTCCTGGAGATTCTGTATACATAAGGAAGTCCATTATTGTAGACACTGAAAGGTTAAAATTTCCTTCAATCTTTTACTGCCACTCATGTAGCTTAAAGAAAGGTTTCTGGGAACTTAATGGTCTTTCTGAAAAACAGTAGGAAAGATTCAAGCCTATCCTGTCACTTAGACAGCTAATTACACCATTACATGCTGCAATTACAATTAAAGATTTTCAGCTGATGAAAGGCATGTTCATTGCATTCTCATTACCTCATATTTCCTTGCCAACACTCAAGAGTATCATGATTTTGATGAAACAAAAACAACTCAAGAAGCTGAAGTTTTTCTATAACATCAGTAGACTAACTCAGGGGCCATTCTGCAATGCCTTCGCACCGTTATATATTTATAAAGTTACCTCAAAAAGAAACATCCGTCTTTTCTGTTGATGATATTCCCTTTTTTAAAATTGGTTATTATAAAAAGTGTCGTTGGGTATTCATTACAGTGCTACCTTTATTGTTCAAGTCAGCAACTTCTAGGACTCAGTTCTGGGCTTCTTTCCTAGGTTTCTGCCAGCAGGCTTCTCTCAGATTTGCTTAATCCAAACACATTGACAAAGGCATCCTTTTACTGAGAGCTAAATCATGCCACAAAATAGGGTAGTAATTTCATACACAACACTTGGATATGTTGTATATGTTAATAAAGAATAAAATTAAACAATACCAGGTTAGCACTCCATTCTCTCTTATTTATATGTCGGTTTAATATTGACCATGGACAAATATCCAGAGTCCTAGAATAAGTACAAATAAAACAATCAAAAAAACTTCAGAGAAGAGGTATTTTTCAGACTTGGTTATGTTTCCATAATAATATTTGCTAAACCATGGGCTTCAAAATGAGTCCAGGTAAGTAATATACTTGTCTTTACTAGCATTGCTAATAAGAAAAATAAAAACATTGCTAATCATAAAAAAAAAAAATAGCTTCAGAAAGACTAGAACTGCATTCTCTGATGCCTGATACTTAACTTTGTCTTTACTATTGTTAAGAAACTCAATCTTAAGAGGCATTAAATCCCATTTCTATTCACTTTTTCCATTTTAAAATATGCCATTCCTGTTCCAGCTAGCAGATATGTTTCTGTGAAATTATCATTCTCTATTTGTGGTTTCACCATGATTTCCATAGCAACAAAATGATGGTGTAAACACTACAGTGTTGCTTCCGGTTTAAGCAGAAGCAGCTGAGATGTGAATCAAGACCTTATTTTCAAAAACAAATAACAAAAAGACAAAGATGAAGATGATGTAAAAATCTTAATAGTCAGATTAAATCACCCATCTGGTGTGCTTTTGCCCCAGTGTCAAGATCGCTTAAACTGATAATGAAAATACTAGAACACAATCACAGATTTTTTGTTGAGCTTATAGACAGAGGAAATAGCGCTGTTTAACATTATATGAATATGGATACAAAACCAGATTTCACTTGTTAATAAAGACGAAAAATCCCAGTGTCAGATAAATCATCACAGTACAAAAATGTATTTGGAGTTCCAATGAATAAAGTACAGTAAATTCTGAATATCACTTGGATTGTCTGAGAAGTTATTATTATTATATTTTTAAATGACATTTTGGAGGGCTATTACAATACACACACACAAAAAAAAAAAAAAAAAAAAAAAAAAGAAATAATAGAAGAAGTCATGACTATTTTCTATTGTTAGGTTAGATCTTGTTTTTCCTTTATCTCTGCCTGGGGCTATTCCATCTACAAAAGCACTGTGCTGTTCCACAGTACCCCAGTCAATTATGCACTGACATCTCTTCAAACTTAAACTCCTGGAAACATATTTACTAGATAGAAAGGAATTCTGTATCGTTAGTACTCAGGAAAGAGTTGTCTGAATATGCGAGTCATTTGTTCTCACAGTTTTTATTTCAAATTTAAGATCACATTTTTTATCCGTTTCTTCTGTCAGAGCTTTATGTACAAACTGGTGGTCATAAATCATGTTTTACAAGGTAATGTTGTTTGTGGATTTCAAACTAATTCCAAGATCTGTGTAATAAGATTTTTAATATATCTTTTCCTTCCCCAAAATTTTAATATTCAATAACTTTAAAACACTTCAAACTCTTTTCACTTAAAGAAGGGAGGTGACATGCCAGAGATGATAATAGAATAACAAGTTTCTACTGAGAAGCTTTAACAGTCATTGAGTGTTATAATTTATTTATTTTCCCTGTATTCTTTCATGTAATGGTAAAATGATTACACCACTCACTCCTGATGCAAGAGATTCAGTTTCAAAGCACTGTTAGAAGAGAAGCTCCAGTTTATGTGCAACATTATAACTTGCAGGCTTTTTTTTCCTGTATTTATTCTGTATACCTAAGGTCCAGAATAGAAGGAAAGGGAAAACACTGCTTTAATCTTCTGCTTAAATCAGAGTTTCAAGTTCTTCCCTAAAAATGTCAGATAACTTTCTCTAATATTCTCTAATATTTCCATAATCCTCAGGAAGTATTCAGTTTTCCAGGCTTTTTTTTCTTTCTTTCTTTCTTCCTTTTTGCTGCACTACCGAGGGCATAGGCAAGCTATTCTGAAGAAGTAGAAAAAAAAAAAATGGTCTCTTGTGTTGACATGGTCTAGCATGAACATGGCAAAAGGATAGCAAAGTCTAAAATAAGAGACAGAAGGAAGAAGTATTTGGAAACAGGAGACAAAGCTGCTCCAGAGATGTGTGGCAGGGATCGGGCAAGTCAGTGCAAGAGGGCAAGAAGACCATGTTCACACCATGTTCACTCTTAGTTTTGCTTCATTAATTCTATTGTTCAACTGCAAGACTTTAGTGCTTGTATCTGATCTGTTTAAATAACAAACCTGATGTGGGCCAAGGATCAAAACTACATTTTTCCTGGATTAGGGAGAACAAATAAGTGAAAAGTCTAGAAAAAGAAGGAATATTGAGCTTACTCTCTTATCAGAACACAGGACACATTACGTAAAGTTGCCCAATATAATGTCAATTTGAGTGCAGATGTAAATATGAGTCCTTTTTATAGCAAATCTAAACAGACTGAATAATTTTATGAAATTTAGACTTCAGGACACATGGGAGTTTTTAAGACCATACTAATCTTAAAGCTGAAACTAGCATATTTTTAAATCACATCCTTAAGAGGAATACTGAACAGAAACTAAAAGATGGTTTTACAAGATCTAGTAACTAGTCTCACTTATTACCTAAAAATCAGATATTTAAGTTAGAATCTGCACTATAAAATAATTCTGTGGCCACTGTGCATGGACAATACAAACAACATATACTCACAAAACCAAGGATTTACTGTGGCGAGTTTCCATGTGTTTTACTTTTCCATAGGTTTTAATAAAGCACTTTCATACACTGCCTTGCTTCTATACATGCAGCTACCCTGAAGAAGAAAAGCTTATTAAAGTGCTTCAGGTATTTCACATCACAAAATTAGGTACAATCTGTCGGTTCCTGTTGAGTGCTTATTGCGGCACCTGTAGTTCCTCAAATTAGCCACAGCTGAGCCGGCCTGAACTTAGGGGCAGGGTGTGGTAGGGACCCCCTTTCTCTGTTTGTATCAAGAAGAATTTTGTTATCATGTAAGGTAATTTCTATATGTAGGGAAGTAAAGAATCTTGCATCTCTTTTTGCTGTGGAAGAGGACAAAAGATGGCATGTTACAATGATTTGATGATATACAAGGACGTTCTAAGTATTATTACTGTTGAAATAGGTGTATCTGTAAGATAGTTGTGAAGAAAATGTACCTGGAAAACATTTTTCAGTTATGTCTATAAAAATTTCTTATGTGACTGTAAAAATTACTTTACATGTGTGCAATTTGTTATAATGCTTATAGCAATAAAATTACCATACAGTACACAGACAACACAAAAAACACTGCCTCAGCTGATTCATCTAAAAACATACTTTATCTTACCTACAGTTCTAGTCTATCCGTCTGAATTTAGCTCAAGCTCTTGTTTTGTACACCTTATTTTTAAAGAATTTCCATTTTTTTTCTTTCCTTTTTGTGAAGGTATTTAAAATTTTTATTAAAATGTATATTATAGGTGTTCAGGGTCCCAGGGTAGTTGATTAACTGGTAATGTTTGTATGTATTTCTATACATACAAATATACAAATATATGTATCTGCATATGTATATTTCTATACATATAATTTTATGAGGTAAGAAAAAGGATTAATACAAGTCATATAGGATTACAGACAATAGTTCTGTATCTCGGACCAGATTTCTTTTCTTGTGCAAGCACCCAGTGGAACTCTACACATAACCCTGATGAGACTGCAATTTAAATTCCTCCATCAATATTGTAAATGGCCTTAATTCCCTCAACTTTAAAAAATAGTTCCACTACATATTCCTAAATTTTGCTTAATGGAGTTGTTTAGAAAGACTGCCTACACTAATAATCATATTAAGTGTATAGACTTGCAAGACGAGGAATAAGAGCAGTAGTCACCTTATGAGGCAATAGTAAGGTAAAAATAGATTTTTTTTTCAAGTTTCTTTGCAATATCTCTAATTTCATGTTACTGCAAAGTTAAAAATCTGATGTTCACCATGGTGAATAGATCTCCAGTACTTAAATACAGGTTGCATTAAATTTCTACAAAAAGAGACCTAGAAAAATAAATGTATACATTCCACTGAACTGATAACAATTGAGAATGTTATCATTTTTAGATCACTTCAGAAATTTTTCATAATTTTTGTACAAGAAGTCCAACAAAATTCTCCTTTCTCTGTCTTTCTTGTTGAGTTCATTGTGTTACCAATCTTCCCCTAGGGGGGAAAAAAAAAAGTGCTGCATGTCTTTAGAGTTTTATATTACTGCTCATGTATTCTTCGTATTCTTCAGCATAATCTTGATGTGAGTTACCATTAGTCCATTCCCTATACAAGGGATGCTGTTAGAATTAATTTAATTAAAAAATATCTAGTGTGAACAGTTGAAGCATAAGTAACCTGATCAAGCAAACTCTTTTATTAAAAGAGTTAAAAATAATTATTGCTATCAGTTTCTTTTAGACCAGTTCAGTTTCAGGATAACCTATCCTTAAAGCAGGCAATTTTCTGCTTAGGCATGGTGATGCAAGCTTGCAAAAGATGGAAACAGGGAAATTCATTCCAAGGAAAGCAATTATTATCTTTAAAAGGTAAATAAATAAAACAAAATACTGATATTCTGTGACACATAAATACATATTTTTAATTCTTTTATATCCATAATGGCACATGTTGTCTCCCTCTATTTTTCATTAGTTTAGAGTGGGCGGGACAGATACTGAGAGAGAGAACAAAAAGATGAGGAGGCCACGTGACTGTTGCTGCTAATGAGGTGTGAATTATACCAAGCTGTTAGCATACATCTTGCCAGAAAAGAGTGCTCAAGGGACAGAAAAGTAAATGAATTTTGGAACCTCCCTCAGGCAGATCTGCATTGCTGTGAAGTCAGAATATCTGTTTTGCTATTAACCGAAATTCTGACCCCTTTGTAAGGAAGGGACTGCTGCACTTCCTAAGCGTGCTGTTTACATGCATAACTATCAGAAATAGATCAAATTTAGAATGTGGCAATTTTAGCAAACAGAGAACAGAAATTTCCCTATTTCTGAAAATATTTTTTCTGAAATTAATGTCCTTGTGATTGAATATTTTCAGTCCATCTGAGTTGTGTGTCTGTGTGTTCCTTTTTTTGATACAACTTTTCTGAAGACTTCTTTTTATCATAATGTTTCTAGTAGTAAATACTGATGCTAATATCAGAAGTCCTCTAATGTGATCACCATGACCTTATATATAGTACTGAAAACTGGAGCTGGGCTCCAACAGTATTCTGTATTTTATATAGCCATCAGCCTGCAGTGAGTAACAGATGAGCAAATCTCCACATGTATAGGAACTCTTCTAAGATAGTCTTATAGGTAGATGATATTTAATTTCAAATAAAGGCATGTCCACCTTTGCCCCACAATCCTTCAGTGTCTTCTCTTACGAAAGCTAAGACCCGAAAAAGAGAAACATGGCTCTTGAGAACTTACTCAGGAGTAAACATCTGAGAGAAAAAATACCTAGATTACTGATAATAAGATAAAAAAAAAAAATTAGACTGAAGAATGGTGTTTTAAGGAGGTGTCAGTAGTGATAGAATATCTGAAAATACAAAAAAGTGCTCCTAGAAAAGACACAAATCTGTATTAGAATAGGAAAGAAAAAGATATATCTGGAAGAAGGAAAGCTTTTTTTTAATATCAAAAAAAAAATCAAACTCTCACAACTAAGTATTTAAAATTGCAATAAGTATATAAGCATGTAATTGACAAAAAAAATATGGATTTCTTAATTCATTTGCCATGATCAGATACATTATTTATTATTTTTGCAGCAATCTAGCAAAATTATTTGTCTTTTTGTTTTGAATCGCAGCATTGGGAGGTTTCTCACTGTAATTACTAGCTATCTTTAGCTTGATGTTACCCTGCTGCTTTGCGATATCAGTCTTCTTTGATCTAGGACTCGTACTAGGTGCCGTAAAAGCACATTTGTGAAATGTAAATCACAGGTTCAAATTCTTTGGCCTCTCTCCCTCTCCTAATGCTAACCTAACAGCCTGGAACAAGTTGCATGTCTACGGCATTAGCACTACTAGCATTAAACCCTTAATCAGCCTCAGAGTAAAATTTGGAAGCTGTGTGGGATTCAGAAAGAACCTGTGTTTAGGACCTGAGGCAAATGAGCCTTTAGTGCTGTGCTAGTGCACACAGTGGCATTTTAAGTTACTTAGCTTTAAAAATGCTGCTTTGAGGACTGCTAGTATGAATTATGGTTGTGACTTTCTTTATTGTACCTGGAGATTGTGCTAGCTAACCTGTAACTGCCTTCACCTCATCGGGGTATTGTGTCTGTCAGATACATAGAGAGATTCAAAATGTGACTGGATAAATTAGAAAGAGCTATAACAAGTTAGTAGGTACAACAATTTATACATTCTAGTCACTGATATTTTAGGTATATATTTTCCTGTGCCAAGAGGATAATATGGGAAAAGTATCTCTGTACAACTGTTGTCTTTTTTTTTTCCTAAAATATCCTTTATCTCATCTGCCAGACTGTAAAATCTGTCCTGTAAAATCGGATCCCAATTCTCCTTTTAAAAAATATTTTATTTCTTTAGGATTTTTGTTATATATTTATGGGCCTCAAAGGCTATTTCTGACAAACTGTGTTCTATGTTGCAAATCTTCCATCTCTATCTTGGGAAACTGGACTGTCTCACATTCACTTGAAAACTAAGTGGGAAACACTAAGAAAATAGACTTTTAAGTACAGTTAAGCTTTAATTTTATTTCTGGAGTCCATTCCACTGCTTTTACTTAGCACTATGGAGTAAAGAAGACAGCCTGGAAGAGTCAATACTTCTGATTTTAAATCCGGCCCTTTAGTGGCTTTAGCAAGCTTTTAGTGGTTAAAGCTGTGATGTAATTTGTCCACACTATAGCTACCAGCCTTTTCTTGGGTCTCTCTGCTTTGAAACTTGGTGCAGCAGGGTAGGACTAACTTTTTTTGAAGTGGGCACAGCAGTACGGGGAGCCTGAATTCCTGATTCTTTTCTTTTTCAGTCCTAAATTTCATTTTCAAACTGAGATTCTTATGCAATCGCACACCGAGAGACTATCCATTATGAATGAACTATTAATATCTACATCTTAAGTATTTATCGATCCTGTGTGAATATAAAATGTGAACATTTTGTTTTAGAATGAGTACTTAAAATTGTCAACTAAGGAACAAAACAAGTAGATTATTAAAATGTAAGGAGCAGAGAAAGAAAAGCAAGTTGATAATATCATCTACTACAAAATTACAGTCTCAAAAGGCAGAGAAGATTTCATAGTTTAGCTTGTGTCATTTGTATGGCTTAATATCTCATAGGTCTTTTAAGGGCATATTTTATTCAATTACATTACTGAAAACCATTTGGCACTTATCAAATTATGACACCTAAGTACATTGACAGAAGGAGAGGATGGCAATTTCTACTCTTCCCACTCATAAAACTTGTCCCCTTACAGTGGTGCTTCTCTGTTTAAAGAGTATTCGAAGTTCCTCAGGTGTTTTGTACTCAGTTAGGATCTGGGCTATCACTAAAGCCAGAAATACTCTGCATCCGTAATGGGCTTTAAGTGCAGTTTCATAGTCCTTCCTTTTCTCTTTTTTTCTTTCTCATTCCAATGTACACCTTCCTTACATTGGCACTTTGCAATTACTTCTTAAGTAAAAAGAATTCAATTACTATTACAAAAAACTTGCATTCATATGTAATTTTATTTTTCTCTTCAAAACGGTGTCGCCAGAAAAGACTTCTATTGCCAGGTTTCCAGGAAATATGCCTTTTTTAGGAGAAACAGAAGATATAAAAGCATAAGGATTTATCTTCTCTCTTTCTATTGCAGTTTCCTCTCAAACATAAAGAGCACTTCTATTAACACCTTCCACATTCTCTGTCCACTAAAAACTATTAACATGCATATATTGAACTATAGTCAACATAGCTATATAGTCTAGAAATGAAAACATAAACTTTCTTCTGACCCCATTATATGTAATCACATGCTAAATAATTGTGGTGATCTAATCCTTACAAGAGCAAATTTTGTCTCTTTTTTACTAGATCAGGTAGTAGAGGGGGAAAAAAGGAAGGAAAAGGGGGAAAAAATGTTCTGTTTTCTTCCAAAGGTCTTTTATTAGACTGTCTGTTAATACATGACTCTTCAAGTTTTGGCCTTTTGTATGATTTCATAAATGCTATTTCCTTCACAACAGAGGATACACAAGTGAAAATCAAAGCCATGAAACAATCTTTTTAGATAATGCTGGTAATCTCTGACAACATTCTGTTTGTAGATTGTCTCCTCTTTAAACAACCTGTTATCTCTTGTTGCATACTGTTTTACAGAGTTAGTATTTCCACTTCTTTAAAAGTGTCATAAGTATCAGCATGGGAGAAATCGAAGCCTAATCTTCTTAGAGAAATAACAACCGCAGCAGCAAATGACACACCTGTTTTTCAGTTTAGTTTCTGTGCACTCCCTTCCACTGAAGGACTTATCTACTTAAGTCGATGTGGAAATCTGGATAACTCATTATCACCCCAAAAATTATACTTTGAAACTTTTTTTGAAAGTTACTTTTAAATAAATAAAACTTACTTGACAGGCAAATCAGTATAATAATAATAAAAAATGAATAAAATTATAAAAGAAACAGTGTGGGTAGTAGTAAGATCTTTATACTTCTATATTATTGCTAAAAACTGATCTAGACGAGGCCGGTGAAGATATGTGCAGGCTGAAATATTCCACCTACGAAGACATACTCTGAAATTACTATTTCATTTCATGGTATATATATCTTCTTGTGACAAAATATGAAAAGCAGAAAATGAACCTATTTATCTTGGCAGACAGTACCTCTGAATGATGGGTTTAATGAGAACTAAACAGGTGAAATTAAACTTGAGTACAGCCGACATAACAGTAATAATTCAAAAATATCAGGCTCTACCCTAACACCTACTCCCATTCTCCTCTAGAGAGTTGTCTGGTATTTTGCTTATAGCATTACTGCATGCGAATAAGATCATAGTTTTGAGACACTTGTCTAAGGCTTTTGAAGCCTCAGTTTAACGATGCCCTCAAGAGTAACACAGTGTTTAAAACAAAACAAAAAGAAGCACTATCCAGAAAACTCTTGGCAACACACATAGCATTTCCATCATGTCATGACAAGCCACCCTGAGCTGTCAATAGTGTCTGCTATATAAAAAATTGCATCGCTTTGAAGACACGCTTCACTTTACACTTAAATTCTCTTAAAAGTACAATGTATCAAGACCTTTACTCTTGCTTGTTTTTAACAGTTGTCTTTCTACATAACTGTATTTTCTAATATCTAGTGTATTTCTAGTGACTAACTGATGAGACGTAGCTGAACAATAATTATTCTTCCACACATACCTCTATCAACTTCAATATTATTCCACCTGAATTATTAAACATAAATGACATACGAATAAGACTTGTTGTTTTGATAATATTAGCATATTTTTCTGCTGGTGTCCACTTATCCCTGTTAATCAGGCTCACTACTCCGTGAAAATCTTAGATCATCCCCTAAATATCCACAGTAATTACTTATCCTCCTGGGGACACTACAAGAATTTTGAATAACTCAGTTTTATAATACCACAATTTCTTACATTACAGGAAAAAATAAAGTCGTTTCTACTTCCTGGAAAGTACTTATGTCCTTATAGCTCTCAGAGACCTTGCACATGTGCTAGGATTTTATTGCCTTGTGTGACACACAATGCAAAATAAAATGAGAATCTCTGCTGCAAAATGTTTAACTCCTGTTATTGGTTAAAGGTCTTTCAAACAGGCTGTTGATATCTATTAGATGTAAAAGGATACATTCTCTATATTCGAATAAGATGGCATGCTGATTATCTATAAGTTATTTTCACTGTGGGGAGGTATGGAAAAATTTCTCAAGATAGTCAGCTTTTGGTTACCCTAATAATATTTGGACTGCCAACAGATTGTCATTTTACAAATTTTTTTTTTCTTTTTCTTTTTTTTTTTTTTCCTCACTGATTTGTCTAATACATTTCATGCCACTCAGTGTCTGCCATCAGGTGTTAATTTTCAGTTATGTTTGGCCTAGAGTAGGTTTGAACTGCTGACCCATTAATGAAAGTGTCTGCATCCCTTCATCAATCTTTTTGCTCTCCAGGCTTCTGGAATTACTTATATTTAGAAACAAATAAAAAGAAATGTAGCCAGTATCATACAGACCATTCCTCTTAGCCTTATTGATATGTTTGTCTACAGTAATAATTACACAGCAGCTGTTAAATATGATGTCCAAAGAGAGTTTCTTTAAAAAATAAATTAAAAGGTTTTAAGCAGAGAATGTATTGCTGATTTATCTTTGCACTGTAGCAGGCAGAAAAAATATTATTTCCATTATATGGAATATTAGCACCACATATTTGAAGGGTAAATATTTTTAAAATTCCTAAGCTGTCTAAGCAACGTGGAGAAGTGGTAGGCTCAAATAGGTTTTTTTTTTTTTTTTTAATGCTTTCAGCATTGACATCCTATTCAGTATTTCGGTTTCTATTCTCTCCCTCCAAAAATCTAAAGATACTGGATCTAAAGAGCCAGGAAACTGTGCTGTGACTGGAGAACCTGAAGGTGCACTAATACAGCAGAGGTTACAGCTTCTTCTGTAAATTAGACATGCAGGCTGAAGCTGAGGTGGATGAATACTGGGATCCTGATGGAAACAAGATACCATCTATTTGATTTCCTCTTCTAAAGGTGTCCTAAAATTACTCAGGTTATACGTACTTGCAAGTTTGTACCTATGTTATGGTAGCTTCTCTAGTACGAGAAAATTGGTAGTCCTGCTGCTTTTTGGATAATTCACATCTTTTTACTCATTAATATCCTTCCATTAATATTACCATTATTCTCTTCAGTATGTTTTAGGCTTCAGAGAGCAAGAGAAAAGTGAGAACAGTTCAAGAGTATAGCAGTGAGAAATTTAACTATAAAGAAAGAATTACAACTCTCTTTGTTGTAAGGTAATTGTTAAGTTAAAGATGTAATTTACTTATAAATTGCTAAAATAGTTGAATATTCTAGAGCAGAATTTCTTTGCTGTGGAATAGGATTTGTGTCATCTAAAAGTTACCAGCTAGTTCCCTAGTCCCCCTTTGCAGTCTGTAGGTGATGAATTGTCTCCTCGTAGTACCTGTTTCTCTCTGCTAGAACAACTCATGAAAAAGGATGGTTAGGGAAAAAAAAAAAAAAAGAGAGAGAGAGAGAGAGAAGGAAACAAAGGAAAAATATATATAAAAAAAGAACTGAGAAAGTTAAACCTGTGAAAGGACAGAATAAAAACAGAGTCTTCAAGGAGAACTCTCCATCATATTTATATACCAGATTTTTTGTACTTCAGTAAATCATATTCTACTGACAAACATTTAAAAAATTATGTTGCTGACACTGGGATATTTTCTTCTTCTGTATGCCTATATGAGAAAATATGAGAAAAACACTTTGTCTTCAAAGGTGACAAAGCACAAAACATAATTGTAAAGGTAAGAGTTTTTGTTTGTTTGTTTGTTTTATAAGAAAGAACTAGTTTTTAGTTACTATTCTGTTACTCTTACTATTGAAAATGCTGTTACTAATGCAAAGTTATAAGGGTATTTGGAGTGCTAACTAACGGGAAATTTAGGATCTTCCTCGTTATCAGTTATTAAACCCATTATCAGTTATTAAACCCACTCTTTAATACAAAATGTACTTGATATGAAATGTTATGATTCTAAAGGACTGGTTCTGGAATTGTATTTCCCTTTTCAGAATGTGGATTTTGTCATTTGCTTTGTTTTTATTTTTTTATACTTAATTGTATTAAGTATTTCACAAATCAACTCTATGACAGTAAAAAAATCCATGAAATTTTAAATAAAAATATCTTACCTTCAATTATTTTGAAATATTTTGTCATCAGCTTTAAAGCAATAATTTGCTAAATCAGTTCTTTTCCATAAGTATCTCTTTTCCAGTGAAAGAAGTCTTGATAAAAAAGATGTCACCATCTCTAATCTTAAAAAGGAAATGTTAACATAAAGAACCCATTTCATTGCGAAACATTTCCCTTGCGATCATTTTTAGCATTTAGAGTGGACAAGGGATGAGACAAACTTCCAGCGTTTCTTCAGCTTATCTACACATTTTCTGATAATAGTGAGTACACCCAGGCTGTCAGTTTCTGGCTCCGACTTTCTTCCATTATAATAATAATATCCTCAGCTTTACCAGACTTCTCTGTTTTAGTAGAAACTACAAAAATTTCACTGCCTGACAATTAGCTAAAATACAGGAACCAATTAGGTTTCACAGAGCAGGTGTTTTAGGTGAGCAAAGGGGACCTGTGTACTGAATAAATCCTAACTGTGCTTCAAGCAGAAATAAAGAGAAAAGCAACCACCTGGCTGGGGACCGTTCCCTGGTGGCCATGGGCCGGGAACTGTAGGGCTGGAGTCCAGTGGTGGCACCATACCCTGGCTCTTGGGCACTTGGGACATGCCACAGGGCCCAGCTGGACTGCTACCTAGCCCAACCCAGGCTGAATGAAGAAGGACACAGCTCCTGGCCCTCAACATATTGCCTGGGAGCATTTGCTGCTCACTGGGCACTCAGGTCTGGGACCTTCTGGGGATGTCGCTGAGGCTTGTCCAGCCTATGGGCTACTGCCACTTGTTCGTGGGCATTACCTCTACAACTAAGGAGGCCTGGAGGCATCAAGTATGACCATGAAGCTCTGATGACCAGTTGTCCTCTCTAGCCCTGTAGAGGCATGGATGGCCTGGGAAAGAAGCGGTAACAACTCTGAGCCAACAAGTGTTTGTGTAGCTGGTGTCTGTGGTGGGAATTTGGCTTGGATGACCTCAGGACCCGCTTGGAGGACAGAGAACTGCTGGAGGTACAGGGAGGTGATGTGCCTGGCACAACTGTGCAAGGGCACCAAGACCAGGAGATGCCCTGATGAGGACAACCTGAACTGGGTGAGACATGGAGGGTGGTGGTGACCCAGAGTCATGCAAGGAAATTGCAGTGGAGTGGAAAGCAAAGGATGTGGGTGGTGGGAACAAGGAAGACCTCAGAAATGACAAAAAAGGCTGAAGGACATCTTCTCAAGGGAAGGTACATAGATGCGTGGAGCTCAGGAAACAAACCAAGGACTAGTGCAGACTGAAAACTAGGAGATCACTAGGATGAGACTGTGGGTGGGACTGTGGGTCATATGACTGGAGTGAGTTATGAACAGATATGGACTCTTCAGGAGAGACAGAAAGGGAAGAGTAGAGGTGGGGTGCTGTGATGAAGCATCTCAGAGGGCTACCTTATGGGATGCGAATAAGATCAGATCCTGTGGGTCTGAGCCAAAAAGGTTGACACCGTGATGGGAGCAAGCCACAGACCACCTGATCAGGGAGAGAGTTAGGTGAATCCTCTTAAGCAATTGGAATTCTCTCAGTCCTTCAATCTCCTGTGGTAGTTGATATCTACCTAATTGATAACTACAGGAAGATTCATGGAGCAAAACGTATACAGTCAAGATTTCTGGATGATAGAGATAGAGATGGATGATGGAGATCACTGCTGAAGATTTTTGATACATCTACCGGGTGGATGAACCAGAGGTGATGCACAGCAGTATTTGCTATTCACTAATAAGAAAGAACTGCTTGAGAACATGATAATCAGTGGTAGTCTTTGCTCTAGCATCCATGTAACAACATAGTTCAAGATCTTGAGAAAACTGAGGAAAGACCACAGACTAAGAATCTGGTAGATTGAAGCCCATGGAAGGCAGCTCTGAAGGGCAAAGGAGTTCAGGAAAAATGACTGAAGTTGAAGGACAGCATCATCCAGGCACAAGAGTAGAAAGACAAGCAGACCTATCAAGAGATGTTTTGACTAAATTGGGGGCTCATGACAGAGTTCCAATGGAAAAAGACAGCATAGAGAAGATGGATGCAGGGACAGGCTAAGGGCTTAGAAATATTGCTTTGACATGGAGGTTGATGTTAAGAAAAGCAAAGCTCGTCTAGGTTCAGAAGAGGAAAGGGACATCAAGAGCAATGAGAAGAGCTTTTACAGATGCATTAGTAGCAAAAGGATGAACATGGAAAAGTTGTCTCACTACTGAATGGGACAGCTGATCTAGTGACAGCACACATAGGCAAGACTAAAGTACTCTATGACTCTTTTTCCTCCATCTAGCTAGGCTTTCTCCAAGAAAGTTTCCATTAGGCACTCCCCAAAAGAGGAAAAGTGTGGCTAAACTGTACAGAGTTATGAAGGGGGAGATAGCTGGGAACAGGAGTATGACAATGCTAGAGGAGGCTGTGGGCTGGGGCTGGCTCACAGTGGGGCCTAAGGCCGCCTCACATCAACCCTGGCACCTATGGATATGGGACAGAGAGACACCACTGCGGCTGGCACAGGGCCTCTAGTTCAGGAGGAAGACAAGGGACTCTGGACTCTGGACTAGGACTAGGGAGAAGAAGAAAAGCTTCTATAATCCAGCTAGTCCAGAGAGGTGTTATGTCCATCACAGGAGATTTTTACGTCCTAAAAGGGAAAATCCCTGAGCAACCAGAGCTGCCTCCCACAGCTGAGCCTGCTTTGAGTAGAGGTTGGACTAGAGACTTCCAGGGGTCCCTGACAGCCTGAACTGTCTTGTGACTCTATGAAAATGAAATTAATGGAATCAATACAAAAAATATAGTTTATTTGAAGCATTGGGAAACTTCTTTCACAAAGCTGAAAAGTATACCTAGGAAACTAATCAAAGCACAGGCAGCAGAACAAAGTTAGAAAGGTAGAAATGTTTGTGCTTGGTAAAAGAAGGTAGAATGCAAGAGCACAATGACAGTTTGGACTTATGGAGGCATCATTTTCAAACAGAACATTATGGGAGAAGTACACATCAGAAAAGGAAGAGATTGCTTCATTCCCTAAAATAATACAGACCTTATATGTGCAGAAGCTTCATTAATCATAGGATGATATAAACATGTTTTACATTGAAATATATGTTGGAATGGACCTCTGGAGATCATCAAGTTCAACCTCACTGTTGTGGGGAGTTGCATGGGGGGTTGGATTAGCAGGGCCAGTTAATGCAGATTGCTCAGGATTGTCTGGTCAGATTTTAAATATCTCCAGTCTTGGAGTATGGCACTAATGCCACTGCTAGTCCACCCTCATAATGAAAAGATTTTCCTTATACTTAATAAGGCTTCCTCTTTGCCTAGAAATTAAGTTCTAGACACACCATTAATAACCAGCTTCCAGCTGGACTCTGTATCACTCATCACAACTTCCTTGACCTGGTCATCCAAACAATTTTCCATCCACATTAATCTCCCCTTACTCTGTTTGCATATCACAGATTTGGCTATAAGAAGGGATCATAGAATGATAGAATCATTATTATAGAACACTCTGTCAAGTATCTTGCAGAATTTAAGTTATAAAATATCCTATGCTCTCCCCTTGTCCACAGAACAAGATTTCATTACAGATGACAGTCAAGTTAGCTAGTCATAATTTATGCTTAAAAAATCCACGCAAACTGTTCCTAATCCTTCTTGTCCTTTTTGTGGCTGCAAATATCTTCCAAGAACACATGCTCCGTAACCTTTCTAGGGACTGAGTAGAGGCTCACCAGCTTGAGATTCCCTAATATAAACTTAATGAAATGTCAAGGTAGATGCACATAATTTATGCCTTTGTACTCCAGGACAATGAGGAACAAGTTTCATACTAACAGCTACTTCAGTAAGGCTTATCTATCTAATTCCCAAATTGTCTGATATTGTTCCTATTAAAGAAAATCACTTTGGTTTAATTTGGTGAGGTGAGAAAGGTGATAGAGCAATGGTAATGGGAGAAAGATTAGAATAAACCTTAAGCAAGCAGTCTGGCTTTCAGAACAGGTAATAGTTATTGTTTAAATAGTATTGAGAAAATCCAGTCACCTCCTTTTACTTCCCTCTGATGATTTTATATTCTGACATATTTCTGGTATTCTTATATATTTCTGCCTTGGTAGAACTCAAGATCAAAACCAGATAATCTCAAATTTCTATTCCATAGGTAATTTCCTTTCCTCTTAATAGGTACACTACCCAGAATATTTCTTGTTTGCTCAGTGTCCTCTGCTTTATTCTCAATTAGTTTCTGAAAGCATTTGAAGGGCTTCATTTTGATCTTACACTGAGCTTTTTTAGAGACAACTTCTCTCTTTTCAACCTCATGAAAAGGACCTTCTCATTAGGGATGTGGAAAGTATCAGTCATCAAGATGAAATATGCAAGAGGGAAGAGCAAACTTCACACTGTTCCTGCATTGTGAATTACCTGAGAAGGAGAGATAAGATCTAGTCAAAACATCTACATTCTACACCTTGGGCAAAAAAATGGATGGAGTAAGAGGTGTCAAAGAATTAAGATGAAACTGAGGAAGAAAAAAAGAAGAAGAAGAAGAAAAAAAGGAAAAATTATAAGATTTGAAAACTATGGAGTTTCTTAATCAGAATAATTTATATTAGCTTCCTATTAAATCAACACTGTTAAGAGACTGAGACACAGTGTTTGCATAAACAAATCATCAGGAGAGATCTATGAATTAAGAGCCAAGAGTGAACCGTGAAGTTATCTTGATGTGAGAGCGGTACTTAAAATCTATCTAAAATATTAAACTTGTTGGTGGTGCAACACCAAACTTGAAAAGCAACAATAAAAAAGCCTAGAGGAGAAGGAGATGCATCTATTTGTAACTGAATTTCAACCTTCTGGTCCAGCTGGGTAACTGTAAATTTTGCCATTTCTTTAACTCTCTGATTTGTAGGCTTTGAACTGCTGCTGAGAGACCTCTAGGCCACAGACTAAGAGAAGATGCGTCTCACAGTAGAGACATGCTGGGAAGGTTAAAAAAGAATTATGGGATATTTGAGTTGTACAAGTCTGCTCTTTTGCTGCATGAGGAAGGCAATTACCACAGTGATTTCCTTCACAGGTTCAACATTGCTCCAAAAAGAAAAGGATGTGATTAAAACATAATCCACTATTTTATATTTATTTTTCCTTAAAGAGATAATTCCTAACTTTCTTCCTGTTGCCTTATCAACAGTTTTAAATTCAAACAAAAAGACTGGTAGCTCAAATCCACAAATATCGGCTCCTTTGCTCTTCTCCAGTCATTTCTGGATGAGTTTTATCAGCATACAGAGAAAGAACTGTGAAATGACAGAAAAGTTATCAGACTACTGTGGAAGGAAATATTTCTTATTTTTAGTGAGGTGTCATTTTCTCAAACTTAAACATGCCTTCTCAAATCAATACAAAAATAAATGTACACACTGGCACATATATACAGGCAAGTAAGGAAAAGCTGGAGACCCAAGGAAGTCCTCAACCAGATGCTCTTCTAGTTCTGAATTTCCCCTTAAAATTATGGAGAGCCAAATATCGTATTGGCATTTCATATCAAACATTAATTTAGAAAGAGTTTGGTTTTAGTTTCACTGCCAAGCTGATAGTGATTTTCTTTCGCTAACATACTGTGAGGTAGTTATACATTCTAAATGGCAGCTTCCATGCCTCTTTCAAAGAAGTGCTCCCCTCCTTCCCTTTCTTCCAGACTGAGTATATAAAAGATGGACTGTAGGAGAACTGCCAAGCTCCCAAGAGCCTAAGTTCAGTTTCAGACAGTGCCACTATGGAAAAATGATTTCTCTATATTATAGGGCTGCTTCTGTGTGTTACAAATGTATGTACTTCACAAGGTGTTACTATAGTTTCAAGATGCACAGTGTGGTTATACTGTCTCCTTATTACGATAATAGAACAAAAAACAGTCATCTCTTATTGTCTGCAGGGTGATGAGAATTAGGCTGCAGTATTTAGCCATACTTGTTATTAATATAGAAATATACATAAATTACATAAATGAAACCATGTATTCACAATACTGTCATCTCAGTCCATCATCAAGAGTGATGGATGAACTGGGGAGGTGTGCAAAATTTAGCATTTTTTTTTCCAGGGCTAATCAGGCCACTTTTTGTCAGCAATGGGAAAATAAAGTGCTTTGTCTCTCTCTCTCTCAAAAAAGAAAATCCATTTGCAAAAGTCCTTGTACTTCTTGTGTCTACTTCCTTGGAAATACTCACAGAAGCTCCGGATGGGCTCGGGATTCGGCAATAATCACGCCAGAACGAGGTGACTACATCAAGAAATTATTCAGGCACATAAAGAAGCAACGTATGGATAGCTACTCACGAGGTGATACCTGCTGGCCTGGACCCGAACATCCTCTCAAGCTGGCAGGTCAGAGAGGAAGTTGCTGACCGGCTCCTGGGGAGACAGCGTAGGCCTCAGAGTGAGGAAGGTCTGGCATCTGCTTCCCATGGGAGATTGTTATGACTCTACAGATCACAGAAATTTACATCTCCAATACAGTGCTTTTGGATAATTATGAACTTTTCTGGCCTCAGAAATACTTTTTTTTTTTAATTTTTATTTTAACTGTAAGGTAGCAATAGCTATTCTGATGATAAATTCTAGTCTTGCACAACATGTATTTTCATATAAATATTGCAGTTCTCTATTCTTTATGATAAAACATGACATAATCCAAGGACTTTCAGATTGTTATTTCTTACATTTTAAATAATGGACAAAATGAAAAAAAAAAAGTGAGATTACAGAGTCATGTAGTTGTGTGCTTGGACTAGCATAACTCTGCGTTTGCAGAAAACTGTATTTATATATTATCACAGTAAATGAAGAAATGATCTTTTCCACCTGACTCTTATCAGAGCAGAAATACTCCATAAACTTCATTTCAGTAAATGATATGTGCAGCTAGCTACTTCTGCATTTAATACTTTGAGAATTTAAAACATATCTATAGAGAAATAGCTGGATGTGATACATGTTATTTCCAAACCATGTTCATGTAAATTTAACTTTAGAATAGCTTAAGAACAAGGATTTCTGGAGAGGTCTTTATAAGAAAACTGTATTCTTTCAGTGTTAAAGAGGTTGGAGATGTTTACTCATCATCAATTCAGTTGTCATCAATGTGACATCTACCGTGAAGGCAGTAAGGGTTCACACCAATGGCCAGAGTGACCTTTCTGCCTCCTGTTGGCTACACACAATGTCTCTTGACCATAATGGAAAATCTGACCTGAGATGATATTCTGGTGTCTTTAGTTAACACTGTGATTTAAATTATTCTCAGTAATTTATATGTATTCTTTTGTCAAATAGTGATTTCTGGTGAGTGATACTTATGGCATATTTTAATATATAAAATATTAAATCCAGCAAATCTTACTGGAACTTAATGGTGGATAAGGGATTTCTACTGCAGTTCTGTTATTGTTTAATGAGCTTGTTTTCAAAGTCTTAAAGAGATCATCTTTCTAAGAGTAACCTAGAGTTACTCTTACTCTCAAAGAGTAACCTATCACAGAAGGAAAAAAAGGAAAACTTCAAAACTAATCCAGTATTTGAATTAAGGATACGCTGAGGCACTTGAAATGCTTTTCACCTATTACTTACCTGTATGATGTTATTAGAATCATAGAATCATAGAATCATAGAATGCTTAGGGTTGGAAGGGACCTCTAGAGATCATCTAGTCCAACCTCCCTGCAAACGCAGGGACACCTAAAGCACGTGGCGCAGGACTGCGTCCAAGCGGGTTTTGAAGATCTCCAGAGAAGGAGACTCCACAACCTCTCTGGGCAGCCTGTTCCAGTGCTCTGTCACCCTCACTGTTAAGAAATTTTTCCTTAAGTTCCTATGGAATTTTTGATGTTTCAGTTTCCGGCCATTTCCTCTAGTCCTATCAGTGGCCACCACTGAAAAGAGACCATGACCGTCCTCTGCACTCCCTCCCTTGAGGTATTTATATACACTGATTAGATCCCCTCTCAGCCTTCTCTTCTCCAGGCTGAACAGGCCCAGCTCCCTCAGCCTCTCCTCATAGGGCAGATGTCCCAGGCCCCTGATCATCCTTGTAGCCCTGCACTGGACTCTCTCCAGCAGCTCCACATCCCTCTTGTACTGTGGAGCCCAGAACTGGACACAATACTCCAGATGCGGCCTCACCAGGGCTGAGTAGAGGGGCAGGATCACCTCCCTCGACCTGCTAGAGATGCTCTTCTTAATGCAGCCCAGGATCCCATTGGCCTTCTTGGCCACGAGGGCACACTGCTGCCTCATGGTCAACTTATCATCCACCATGACACCCAGGTCTTTCTCTGCAGAGCTGCTCTCCACAAGGTCGGTCCCCAGCCTGTACTGGTGTCTGGGGTTATTCCTCCCCAGGTGCAGGACCTTGCACTTGGCCTTGTTGAATTGCATGAGGTTTTTCACCGCCCAGTTGTCCAGTCTGTCCAGGTCCCTCTGGATGGCAGCACAGCCCTCTGGGGTATCGGCTACTCCTCCCAGTTTGGTATCATCAGCAAACTTGCTGAGGGAGCACTCTGTGCCTTCATCCAGGTCATTGATGAATAAATTGAACAGGACTATATTAAGAAATATATTAGAAACTTTTAATCACAGGTACTAGCTTTTGCTTTCGTTTACCATAAAAAGATAAAATGGTGCAGTGGGAAAATTATCTGCTAACAAATAAATGTGCTGCAGGTACACAAATGTGGTTTCATGTGTGGGTTCTTTAATTCTCTGCATTTGGAGTTCAGCGAGCAACAAAATTATGACTGTAGTTTCTGAGGTCTGAATACAAACTCTAATCATAGTTCAGATTATATAATTTTTTTAATGTTGCAAATATGCTCAAACAATGGGGGAAAAAAAATTAAACTGTTATATACAAATTCAGAATATTCCTAGGCAGGATTCCTGGAGGATAAGATGAGTGAATTCAGGAGAATTTCAGATATTTTATATTTTGATCCCCGATCTAAAGTTATCTTTAAAGAAATAGACAAATCTAATCTTGTTTTTGTGTAATATGTTTGTGCAGATGTATCTTTTTTTTTTTTCTGCATGTGATCTTGATTGATAAAAGGAAGGTTAATTTTAAAGAAACTTTTTTTAGAAGAGGGTTTGCCTCCACCTCAGCTGAATTTTGCATTAGTTCACTGTGAATTTTAATGAATCAGAATTCATGGAGAATAAGCAACTGAACTGGGTGCTTTAATCTACACCATAGAAAGAAGGCGATATTTTTACCCTAAATGAACGAAAAATGACATCTCTTATAAAATAATATTTATAAAATGTAAATTATAAAATAATTTAAAAATTATTTTCATTGTGGAGACATACTATAACATTTATTTTATATTAGTTTCTATTTCTCTTTACTGTTATGGCTCTCTGAAACAGATGGACAATGTACACTATTAGAGCTGGTGCAAAAATGCCCTTTTGTGCTCATTTATTTACCATGAGTTGAAATTGTCATCTCCTATAGATGGAGGTAGAAGCTTCCCCTTGCCCAATCCCATTTTTTCACTAAACTTTATTAAAAATACTCAAAATATATATGTAAATTGTACTAATAACTTTCATAAATTGTATTTCCCTATTAAAGGGCTGTTTTCTGAAGAAAAGGACCATGAATCTTCTACTAATACAGAAAAGTATTGATTGATGTACATGCATTATGCATTTTAGTATTTATCTATCATCTGACTCATATTTCACATCTTTAAGAGTAATAGAGTTCATAATATTTTTGTAGTGTGGGAAACACTATGTCCTCTTGGGTGAAGTTCTTATATATGACGTTTTACTTGTTAAAAAGCATTTAAAACTGTCATAAAGAGTGAAATACTTAGTAATTTAAATGCTGGTAGTCACAGTGGACAGTAGTATCTATAGAGGAAGCCACAATTCCTGTTAAAAAAGGAAGATAAAATGATAGCATGGAAAGCTGTTATTAATTCTTTTATTTTACTATAATATTCCCAAGAAGAATTATTTTTTGGAAATAAGACTATTTTATCAAACTAAATTTTATCAAATGTATAATCATAAAACATCAAATTTATACAAGAACCTCAGAATCACAGAATCACAGTGGGGTTGAGTTAGGAAGAAGTCTCTAGAGATCATCTAGTCCAACTCCTCTGCTCTAGCAGGGACACCTAGAGCATGTGGCACAGGGTCACATCCAGGCAGGTTATGAATATTACCAAAGAAGTTTCCACAACAATACTAATGAAAAATTAAATTATGGCACAACATTGCCTACCATGATACTGAAAAAATGAAAACCTTCACCTATTAATTTCTAATACATGCATAGATATGTCATATAGTTTGCTACTCACATGAGCATTCTGAAAACATAAATTTATGTATGAGATGGGTGGAAATGTGATGGTTCTCTAACAGGTTAAATTTATGATATTTAACAGACATCCCAGACTAAATTGCTCTGGCTTATTTGTCACTGTATCATCTGAAAGAATTGGAAATCAATCATACCTCATGCATTTTTCTATTTCCAGAAAAATGTGCCAAAAGTCACAAGTGATATATGAGATGACTCTGATGGGGTGAGGAGAGCAACTATTCCGGTGTATTAACTATAACCTTTGACCCCCTTCAGCAAAAAAGTTAACTTTTTAATGATGTTCTTCGTTTTATATAAACGGAACTTATGGTAGGCATTTGAAGAAATGTAAGGAATCTCAAGTATAGCACTAAAAATGAATACTGGTTTTGTAGAACACTAGATGGAAGGCAGGAATAGTAGGAGAAGTAATTATGAACCATGCTTGTAAAATATCATAGAAAACTATGTACTGTAAGTTTTGAAGTACAGCCTAATATCACACCCATGACTCTCATTTCCATGGGTACAATGGTTTTTGGGTGCTCAGGAAAAAAGTGGTTCTTAGTGTGTGAAATGGAGAAGGAATTGAAATCTATAATGGAAAGTTGTTTCAAATGCAATGTTAGAATCCTGTGAAAAAAAAAATAATTAGACATCTTTTGCCAGTTAACCTATATCAATTTTCAAGTATGCCTATATCATTTTTTTTTTCAAAATCCAGTAGAAATTTGAAACTTTAATGCAAAAAAAAGTGAAAATCAACAATTTTTAAAAAGTAAAAACTCTAAAAGATCATGCATGATATGTAACCATTAGTTGTGGAAGCTACAGATTCAAATGAGAGCACACAAGACCTGTGTCATCATAGAATCATAGAATCATAGAATCATAGAATGCTTAGGGTTGGAAGGGATCTCTAGAGATCATCTAGTCCAACCCCCCTGCATACGCAGGGTCACCTAGAGCACGTGGCACAGGACTGCATCCAAGCGGGTTTTGAAGATCTCCAGAGAAGGAGACTCCACAACCTCTCTGGGCAGCCTGTTCCAGTGCTCTGTCACCCTCACTGTCAAGAAATTTTTCCTTAAGTTCCTATGGAATTTTTGGTGTTTCAGTTTCCGGCCATTTCCTCTAGTCCTATCAGTGGCCACCACTGAAAAGAGACCATGACCGTCCTCTGCACTCCCTCCCTTGAGGTATTTATATACACTGATTAGACCCCCTCTCAGCCTTCTCTTCTCCAGGCTAATCAGCGGCATCTGCTACTGATGTGACTTTGCACAAACAAGACAAGACGAGACACGCACCCTGAGCGCTTCTTAGCTGCACACAGCACAAGGACTCTGCGGCTGGACTGCCAGACAGTCAATGTTTCTGCAGGCCACAGCTCACGTAAAATCACCTCCCTCGACCTGCTGGAGATGCTCTTCTTAATGCAGCCCAGGATTCCATTGGCCTTCTTGGCCACGAGGGCACACTGCTGCCTCATGGTCAACTTGTGGTCCACCATGACACCCAGGTCTTTCTCTGCAGAGATGCTCTCCACAAGGACGGTCCCCAGCCTGTCCTGGTGTCTGGGGTTATTCCTCCCCAGGTGCAGGACCTTGCACTTGGCCTTGTTGAATTGCATGAGGTTTTTCACTGCCCAGTTGTCCAGTCTGTCCAGGTCCCTCTGGATGGCAGCGCAGCCCTCTGGGGTATCAGCTACTCCTCCCAGTTTGGTATCATCAGCAAACTTGCTGAGGGAGCACTCTGTGCCTTCATCCAGGGCATTGATGAATAAATTGAACAGGACTGGACCAAGGACTGACCCCTGGGGGACCCCGCTAGCTACAGGCCTCCAACTAGACTCTGCACCGCTGATCACCACTCTCTGGGCCCTGCCATCCAGCCAGTTCCTAATCCACCTCACTGTCCACTCATCTATCCCACACTTCTGGAGCTTGCCCAGGAGGCTGTTGTGAGGGACGGTGTCAAAAGCCTTGGTGAAGTCGAGATAGACGACATCCACTGCTCTCCCCTCGTCTATCCAGCCGGTCATTTCATCATAGAAGGCTATCAGGTTAGTCAGGCAAGATTTCCCCTTGGTGAATCCATGCTGACTACACTTGTACACCTTCTTGTCCTCCATGTGCTTGGAGACAACGGCCAGCATGAGCCATTCCATCACTTTTCCGGGGACGGAGGTGAGGCTGACTGGCCTGTAGTTGCCTTGGTCCTCCTTCTTGCCTTTTTTGAAGACTCCTCCCATCAGACTCCTCCCATTTAATTAGAGCTTTAAATCAACAGCTTTGAATTTGGAACAGGTAATTACCAAACTAGTTTATTTAGAATTTTGAAAGGGATGTTTGAAAACTTCAGTAATCTTTGTTAGAGTTTATAAAAGGAGATGTATATCTGTAACTCTTTGCATTGTGGCAATTCCTGAGGAAAGAGCAGTAGAATTAATATATTGGAATAATATGAAACCCCCTCCAGTGGTGTGAAACATGATGAAAGAACCGTCATGTTTGAAGATCAGATCTATTAATTTTACATTTAAAATCAGCACAGGATAGCCGGGGGTACACAGCTAAAATGTTTCAAAAATGACTTGTATGAAGAAATCTTTGAAGAGAGAATTCAGAGGAAACACCTGATTGGTGTAAAAAGGAAGAATGCTTATCACAAGAAATTTGGAGATAGTAGCTGTTTAATCTCAAGTAGCCAAAACTGGAAACTGTACTTTCATCTTTACTGGCAGGAATACTATTTGCACAAAGATGCTTGTGCATCATTGCAGACACACATTGCTGATGTTGTTGACCTGGATAATGGTACAGAAGTGATGTGTACATTTTTTATCTTTTTTTTTTTGTGTGTGTGTCAGTGGATAATTTAAGCTCAAATTAAGTTTCACAAAGTTTATGGCTTGACATGAAGCTGAATCATCTCTCGGTAATATTCTACACGTTGTTAAGTCATCTTACAAAATTTGTATTGGCCTATATCTAATTAAGAAGACACAAAGTGTCCTAAATTTGCCTGAGTGTGTTTTCATTCAGTAACATGATCATGGTTCATGCCCTCATTAAATAAACAAGTGTTCAAGAGAACAGTCAACCTCTTTCTCTGATAAAGCAACTTTTCCTCCTCTGTCTCCTGGGTTTATACTATTTCTCAACATAACATGAATGTAACCTGCGTCAAATTATATAGTCTCCATTTTCAATGTAAAAATACTACCAACACTTCTACGGAGAGAAGTATTTTTGTTAGTACTTTAAGTGCTTTCTCTTCAAACCCCATGGCAATGGAAATATTTAAAAGAGTTCTTTAAACTGTTTTTTGAGATTTCTTCTGCTAATGAATACAAATTGGAAGGAATAATTTCTCTTTGCTTTGACAAAATATAATTGTAATACTTAGAACTTCTTGTGTGTTTATATGTGCGAAGCACTTCACAACTACTGATCATTAAACAAGCATTATTCCCAGTTTACAGATGCGGAGACTTAAAGACAAAAAACATTTTTCTAATACCAATGGATTTTTCTAATACAATGAAGCATGGTAAAACAGGGAATCTAGCACTCCTATGATGTAATCATGAGACTATATAGCCTCCTTTATCACAATAACTCTTAGTAAATTAACTGGAGCTTTGCTCTTCAGCAAAAAAATAAAAGTACTTATAATTAAAAGCAGAATACAACATACTATTAACATCAGCCCTGGTCAGATTTTAGCATCACAGTCCCCTATCAATATTTAATGACATGACTTTATTGGATCTACAAAAGTATTCACACAGAAAGCAGTCTATACTACAGTGACAGTATCCCTATCATATACTTATTCTTGGATGCATATAAATTTAAGCATGTGATCAGATCACATAGTGAATCAGAATTAGTTTCAGCAGAGAGTGGGCACTCCTTGAAATTACTTCAGTGTACGTAACTAAAAAGTCTGAAAAGTTGGCATAAAACTTTCCTGAGGGTCATACTTATAAGATTATGTCCTATTTTTCCAGATTATTTTACTAAAATGAAATTTCACAATGTCCAAGACTTTCCGGGCAAATAATAATAACAAAAAAAGAGCAGATACTGTCTAGAGAAAGAAGTGTAAAGTTGCTCTTTTTCTTACACCCAGGAATTCTTATTTCTTTCTTTGGTTTCTGACCTGGGAAGGAGCTACCATTTCTCACTCATACAGTTCTAATGGAAAACCTCTTGCTTCTGCTTACAGTGAGTAGTAGCTTTAAGTCAGTGTAACTTTAAGTGATGTGATTGTATTCAAAAGAGAAAGCCAAGTTTGAAGAGCCAGAGGTGGAGGAATGGCCTGCTTGTATAGTCATTGACTACGTTATGCTGATCTTACTTTTCTAGACAGAAGTACATGTCACTGCTTTGTGGGCAAACTGGTTCAATCGGAAACAGACCAAGGGGACAGGGTCAAAAGAATAATTCTGTCATTAAAAAGGTTCTAAACACAACCAAGTTTTAAATTTGCTTGAAAGACAGCAGATATATAAAAGTTGTGACAACTAACTTCTACATAAAAGAAATTCTAAGAGAACCCTTTTGTGTTCAAAACCTGTGCGACAACTCTGATTTCTTTTTCCTAGTAACAATTGCTCATTTTGATGCACCTTCAGTCAAACATGATCTTAAGCTAAATCAAAGTAATTTTTCACTCTTACAGTGCAAATAAAATATCTGCACAAGGTTTTATATTATGTTAACTTAAATTTACTCCATTTTTTAAAATCAATTCCATGAACACAGACACATAAGAAGCTACCATGAAGTAATGAGTGTATATTTACAGTATAGCTCCTTCTCTGATACTTAAGCATATATTCTCATCCTGTGGTAATGCTTTATTGATAACCCTTAGAGAGGGATTTGTAATTAAAGTGGCAAGCCACCTGCAACTTTGACTTTTAAATCTTGTTGGTCTGCTAATTATCAATTTTGTACTGAAAGCAAATGTTAATGTCTTTGCAGCCTGAGGAACACTCAAATTGTTCAAATGTTACTAATTATGGAAAAAGAATAATTTTTTTCTGAAATATCTTTGTGCCTTTGTCTCCCAAAGGCAAATTTATTATGAATTATAACGCTTTTTTTTTTCTTTTCTTAAACATGACACTATTTTACTTTTTATTGAGATTTTTTTTCCTATTACATTCATTTAAACAGACCAATAAAAACATGGATCAGATGGAGTCACCAACTGTTTCAAAAACTGGTTTCAGTTAACAAGAAATCTTTCTTAGTCATTTCATCTGTGAGGCCCTACAGTGTCTTTTTTGGACTTTGTACTTTTCACTGTTTAAAAAACAGAAAAATCTGAATGATGGAAGAAGGCATAAACTTTAAAAATGTGTGGCTGACAGAAAGCTGAGAAGAATTGTAAGTGTCCCAGATGACAGCATTAGAACTTACAGTGATCTTAACAGACTGAGGATTTTATTAAAAATCAACAATATGAGAAATACAAAAATAAGGCCACAAAATGCATAGATATGAACAGAAATAACTGGCTAGAGCAGATCTGAAGTCCAAAGGCAGCTCTTGAGAAAAGGAAACTGCAGAGGTATATATGTATAATGTATATGTATATATACATATATGTATATATGTATATATATATATATAAAATAATGTAAGATGGTGGGTCTATGTCATGTTAGAGAAGTCCAAAATGTCTTATTTTAGAGCTGGATTTTTTGGTAGAGCAAATAGTGAGAAAGAAAGAGAGAGAAAAAGAGATATTTTATGCAAATATGGATTATCTGCTGAGAACTTTTTGTAGATTATTATGAAGAAAATCTCCACAATAATGTACATATTACATAAAACTATATTTTGTCATAGACCAGAATACTCCCTCAAAGATTAAGAAAATAGAATTATACATTTTAATGGCACTTCCTGATATTTTGAACATGTGCAAATTATCTTTGAGACCATTCAATAAAACTGATCAGATTGACAAATCTTTTGATAGTGGGAGTAGAAAAGTTTTCATAAGTCGTTGTTTGAAAATTAGATACAATTAAGTATGAATCAAACATACAAACATAGTGGGAAAGATTTTGACCTCTTTTTTTTTTTTTTTTTTTTTTTTTTTTTTTTTTTTTTTTTTTTTTTTTCCTGAAACGAATGGTAACACAGTTCCACAGTTATGGAAACTGGTGTGACAGCCCTAAAAAGAATACACTCTTACTTTAGGTTATGCTTGAATCTGTTGCCAGTTACAGAGGAGTTAGATACAGTATAATCTATAAATCAATCAACTGCCTCTTTTAAATTATTGTTTCTCTAAAAATATAGTTTTTTTTTAAGGAAAAGGGGGAGGGAAGGAGCCTTGTCCTCTCCAAAAGCAGCAGAACATTTTTAGACATAACATTTTAGAATAAAAGAGAAATTGCTGCCAAAAATTAATTCAACTTGAATGAAATGTCAAAAAAAAAAAAACCCTTTATTCAGTTACAGCCTACTAGGAACACTCTTAATTTTGAATTCTACTCTCACTCACTTTGGTGTACAGAGAGTATTTGCCAATAACTATGCCTATTTAAAAGGGACTGAAAAAATAGTTCCCAGGATAAGTGCTTTTTTTTTTTTTTTTTTTTTTTTGGGTCTTTTTTTTTTCTCCTACACTGAACTAAGTCTTAGTGAGAAAGAAGTATCTGCCTGTTGGTCGCTAGTTGGCCTTTGCACAAAGGAATAAGGAATAAGAAATAACGGAAGTAAGATGATAAAAACTGTGTTCCTAATGAAGTGTTTGTGATTTCAGTGGTGGTCATCATAAAAATAATAGGACTTTTTCTACACTAACTTATTAAACATATTTTGAAGTCAGGGTTCAAAAAGGCATTGAAAGGAGAATTTTAATCTCCCTTTTTTTTTTTTTTTTTTTCTGAAGAGGTGAAAGAATGACACACTAGTACTGTACACAGTCGCTGTCATTGTCTTACTTAAAATAAGGCCTATTATAAATGAATTTGAAAATGCAATAATCTCATTAGTTAATGGTCATTCTTATTAGTGATTTTTAATTAAGTGTCATCAGTAAAGTAAAGCATTATCAGCTGATTACAAGCTCCTGCTTGTTCTTTAAGATTCTGATGATATTCCAGAGGTTTCGTGAGTTTTAAAGAAATTTGAAAAAAAAAAAAAAAAAAAAAAAAGCCCTTTTAAAAGGGTTAGTTGTCAGAAGCCACATCTTAGACTGTGGTAATTGCCTAAACATTCAACAGTTTTTCATTAATGCCGTGACTTGTGTGAGTTTTCAGGCTTGGAGAATAATTCACTTCTTCTTATATAAATGAGAACTAAATGACTCTCAGGAAATACAGTTTCTGTTCTCTCGAGAGTATGATTAATTTACTGGCCACACAAAATAATGAACTATTTTATTGATATCTTGATTTTATGTGCATAGACATAGTACTTGATCCAAAAAAAGTAGCACTTTTCAGCTAAACCTACCAAAGCACATTAGAAACTTTAATTGAACTTCACAACACAAGTTAAAGAGACTGAAAATCTTGAGACTATTTTACAGAGGACAGAAAGAATTTGTGATTTTTCCAAATCAATATGTTAGTTCATGACAGACCAAGGATTATGCTTGATGTTTATTAAGCTACGGTTTCTTGGTTTAAAGCCTTAGGGAGTTTTATATTGAAGGACTAGAATGTCTGAAGGGAAGGTAATAAGATTTATGATTTTCACTCATTTTCAATCCTGTGTAAATCTGGAATAGCTGACATCCATTCCCCATAGACAACTATTTTGTGAAATACTGATCTCAGTGTTATTATGAATAGATGGAGCATTTACTGGGTAAAAGGTTTTGGTACATCTCTTAAAAGTTGATAAGAGGACATGAAAGTGTTAAACATATAAGTGAAATTCAGATTGTGGAATTCTTTAGTGTGAATATAAAGAACCAATAAGTTTGACTGAATGCAATTTTAATGGCAGTGTTTTGAAGTTCTTGAATTTTTATCAGGGCTATCTTACATGAATTGTGATACAGAGACTATAAATAAATTATGTGATGCTCAAAAAGTAAAGTTATAGCATAGCTGGCTGATGTTTTTTTCTGGATTCATTCTTCATAGTTACAGTGTCTGCCTATGTTATTTATTTTATTTTAATTATGTTTAGTTTATTTTTTTCTTACTTATGCCAGATAAGGATATTTTACCTGAAAATGAGCTTATCATGGATTTTCTTATTCCCAGCTGAAAATAGTTATTAAGATGAGGCTCAGGAAGTGAAGAGAAGAAATTCTACTTCCTCTCTCAGTGGTTGCTTAAATGACTGTTCAGAAATGCTGAATAAGATTTTCCCACTTAAAATCAAAATATACTTTTGAAAAGTGCATTGTGGGTTTTTTCTTTCTTCTGAAATATGTTTTGACATGTGTAAAAAATATAATCCATAATGTTGAAAGTATGTATCACAAAATAATTTTTATGAACAAAATAATTTTTATGAATTTTTATGAATATTTTTATGAATAAAAAAAACACAAAAAACACACACACATGCCAAAAATAGGATTTTTGTTTACATTTAAACATTTACATGGCGTGATCTCTGAGTTAAAGAGCTGTCTTAAATGTCAATTAAAAAAGGACATTTATAATTTTTAATTTGTCTCAATCGTGTTATCAGACTATTTCTGAAAAAAAGAAAAAGAGTATGTTGTCAAACATTAATAAAAAAAAATGACAAGAATTGGGATAAAGCTGGAATATAATATGTAAGCATTAGAAAGGAATATCCATAATGGGCAAATGATTAATCTCACCTGACATTCTGTTTCTAAAAAGAACATTTATGATATTCTGGAGAGGGAAATGTAACTAGTGATTTTAACTTATCTGCATGGTTAAATATTTTGTGTAAAAAAGTATATGCAATGTTCTCAAAGAGAAAAGAAATCATCGTACTGTAAAAATGATTTTCTTTTCTCTAATAATTGAATTCTTCACGAATCCTTCCTGCTGGGTAGCTGAGCTTGCAGCTAGGTCACATGAGAATTGTGTGAGTTTACTTAATCATTTTTGTTTCTGCATAATTCTGCAAGAGTTTCATCTGTGTTTGGATATGTAGTTCACATCAGAAATTACTCTCCTGTTTCTTGGACCTGAGCACCACAACTCTTAATGTGTTTAATACCTTTACTTACATTTAATACTTCATTGCAACTTATAATTCACCTTTTCAGTTATTTTGGTGAAAGTATGGACACTTCACTTTAGCAGTTGACTTTAAAAAGCTTATCAGTATTACTAATCCAAGTCTTCCTCTAGCATCAAAGTATTTTATTTCAATCAAATTAAACAAGGTTCATCTGTTTTTTTTTTTTTTTTGCTGTTGTTGTTGTTGGTTTGCTGGTTTGTTTTTGTGTTTTGTTTTTTTTTTTTTTATGGAGTTAAAATCTATGCAAATGCTTTGCAATAATTTTTCCTATGCATTTTCAAAATGAATGAAGAAAAAAATGAGATATAAGCAGTAGTTAAATTTATAATCTTTTAGACAAACTGTTTTCAAGGGGTACTTGTTTTAGGAGGCAATTTTCACCTGCATTGTAGCACTACTCTTAATGATCATATACCACTGCTTTTAAAAGAAAAACAAATGGAAAGACGTTACAAAATCCAAAAGGGATGTCCTGGGAAAAAATTATTTGGAGAGATAAGAGTCCTTCAAACTTTCAAGATAACAGGTTATTTATTTATTTATTTATTTTTCTTTCTAAAAATGTTAACCTCAGTGGTGTATATTAACTTTTGTGATGACAGAGCATAATCAACTCAATGCCCAGACACCTGAGTGTGACTGTACTGCTGTACAAGAAAGAAGTTTCAAAACAGGAAACATTGATGAGGTTTTCCTGGGCCCCTGTGACTTACAGTTTTTAAGTATATTTTGCTCAAAATTTTATCTTAGAAACTTTTAAAGTGAAAAGTTATACCTCAGTCTTTTGAAGATGAAGAGAGACCAATTTTTCTTTTTCCTCAGGCTTGAACATTTGTCAGATATTTTGGCAAAAATTCTGTGCTTTCTTAAGCCACCAAAAAAAGGGGAAATATAACTTATTTATGCCAAGCACTGTGGAAACTCACTAGAACTTGGCAACATCATAAGAACTGAATGGATAATCTGTTAATAGGATGTCTTATATAATCTTTTTAAAAAAATTACACACATATACAAACTTGCTCCTAAGCAGGCAGATTACCATTACAGCATTTAATCTATTTCATTTTTGTGTTAATTACAGTTAGCATAAAACAAAAATAGATTTAATATTAGCTTTACACATCCTCCTTTTCTATTATTCAAAAAGGAAACAATAGTACATTCAGCCATGCTTTAGACTTTGTGTGTTTTCTAATATATATTTGCCAGATACTAAATTTTAAGCATTAATCTTCATTAATGTTGTATTGAAAAGAGAAAAATGCCAGTAGACGAAAACTTGGAAACTAATTTGCTGCAGGAAAATCAATTTTTTATTGTTCTTATTAAGCTAAAGAGTAACCTCAAGTCTTATTAATGGAACAACCATGGCTGTAGTATTGATAAATTTAACAAATCTTAGCAATTTTAAAGAAATGCATCTAGTTCCATGAAATGAATGTTAACTCAGTGATGAAGCACTTGTATTTATTTGATGCTTATAGAGAAGATTTTCTGTACTAATCTGTTTTTTTTTTTTTATTGAAGAAATTCGCTTTCACATCATCAGATATATGAACTCCAGTCAGATTTTTTTTTTCACTTGTACCCTTATGCTCTTTCACTAGCTGTCACAGAACATTTTTATTCCTTTCAAAATGAAATGCATATCCTCTATTGTTATTTTGATTTCCTATCAAAAAATAAAATCCTGGAATATACCCTTGTACCTTTCTTTTTAGTATCTTCTGAAGACTGAGGTGATTTATTTTCTAAAGTAGATATTTACATTCAAAGAAGTCATACCTTCAACTGCTTTGGCATAAAATTTGAATTTTTTTATCTAGATATCTGGAATATATTGGTCTCATGATAATTCATAAATTCCCAGTTCTAGGCGAGAGATTAAAATTAAATTTTGTCCAAACTCCAAGGGAAAAAGAAAACATCACATTTTAAAATTTCAACTTTTATTGGACTGCTTTGCTGACAAATAATGTGCTTCATTCTAAGTGTGCTATTTGATGTTTAGGTAAGCCAACTGGGGTTCCCATAATATATGTGCATGTCAATTACTTAATATATTGAACAATCATTTTCCCATTTAACTGTATGCCTAATGTCTAACTATTTATTGTCAGGGGTGACAGACAACTTTTTACATGTTATTTTTCAGGTCTCAGGATAGAGGTTTTTTTATTGTGATCCAAAGCTGCAAGATCAGAGTAAGTAATTATTTTTTATGATATCTTTAGCCTTAATTTGGAGGTTAAGGCAAGAAACTTACTCTATCGTGTGAATATGTTTCCTGGAGCATGAATATGAAACCAAGAGAATACCAGCTGGCATTAGACTTTAATTTATCTCTCTCTTTTTTTTTTTCTCTCCTTTTCCACAAAGTGATTTTCAGACAGAAGGGGTATTCTTTACTTTTTTTTTTTTTTTTTTTCATTCCTAATATGAAACCAAAACCAAAATTGTTTAGTGTTGGGTTTTTGTTTTTCTTTCTTTTCAATTTAAATGAAGAGATTTTGATGTCACTGTACTTCTCTTTTGTTGTATTTGTATAACCAGTCTGTGTTACCTTTTAGATTTAATATAGTCATAAGACAAAAAAGGCATAATTTCACACTGAAATAGATATCGTGAATCAGAGACACAATGATTTGTGAAAACAGAAGAAGTTCTCTTGACATAAGCTTTAATTTTATATACTAAATCCCTCAAAATAAAAAAGGCATCTTTTGGCAACCAATAAGGGCCACACAGCAGCAGAAAGTAAAACTCACTTTGTCACAAGTCATAGGTTTTATCATAATAGTTTCTCTTAGCGCAAGTTTAATGTCACAGGTTTTTTTATTGTTTTATATTTGTTTGGTTTGTTTACTTACGCTACGTATTTTGGGAAACCTTATTTTGTAATTAATTTGAATGAAAGATAAATGTTTAACATTCAGCTGGAATCATTTAACAGTAAATGTAATAGAAGACATTAAAACAAACAAGTTTAAACCATTTACCAAACTACCCTCTTGTGATTTGAGATATTTTCATAATATCAAATATAATAGAGTCGAGTGCCTGCTTATAGCAGTGAGCACTGTGGTTTGCAAGCAGTTGAGATCAAACTCATGAGGCCATCTCGCTTGTTCAATCCTAGAATCATAGAATTATGATGTTTGGAATAAACTTTCAATGTACTGCTCCTCTGCAGCACCCAGGCAGGCGAGTGGTGCCTCCAGCACAGGGAAAAAGACCTGGGCCCCGCTGCTGGTAGGAAAACTGCAGTTCAAAGAGTATGGCAGCACACCCATAATGTTACATTTTACCATGCCACCTTTTCACTAATGTGTTGTACCTGTTAAGATCTGAATAATGCTTCTGTTCCAGAAGTTCACTGTGAAAGTCTAAAATGTAGAATTCCATAATAGTAACTTGAAAACCTTTCCAAAATATTTTTCTTAGTGTTTGAACAGGCATGGTGGACTTTCTTTCCATCCTATTTCCCATTATTTTCCCATCAAATTCCTTCTTACTTTCCAGCTCATATTCTCTGGAGAGAGCAATTGAGTTTTGCTACCTTTTACTTTTACATAGCACTGTTACCAAAACTTCTGGCAGATGAGAGGAGACTTAGAGGGGAGTCTGTTATGAAACTCTAGCCTGCCTTGAAATTGATGCAAAGGTCCAGTGCTTATAGAGCTTGTGATAAGCAACCTAGAGACTTGTCAAAGCTCATAGTATAGAGATATCTTCCCTGCTAGGTTTGATAACATGTAGTTCTTGACGAAAAATTGAGTGTGTTTAATAAAAAAAAAAAAAAAAAAGAGTAATTATTAGGGCATTCTCATTGCTACACCATTCTATTACTTAATAAGAAATTAATGGTGAACAATTCTGCTCTATCCTTTGAAATAATTACTGCTATGTAGAACACATGGGCACCCACACATGAATGTGTATATGTATATCATATTCAGTATTTTTTTTTTTAACTATATCTCATGGTTTGAAGTTCCAGGATTTCAACAATAAGTATTTTATACTTACGAAGGGTATTTGTTTTATTAAAGTGTTGTTAACTGACTTTAGTTATGGATATCGAGTTTTAGCTGAGTTAACAGCAATAACTAGTTGCTAAATATTAGATAATGGTGAGATATGTTGTCATATGAGCAAACAAAAAAAGCAAGAAAGAAAGAGAAAGGAAGGACAAAAAGGAAGAAGTAAAGAAAGGAAGAGAGTAGAGGAGGGAAGTTAAAGGTAGGTTTTTTTTGCTTGTTTGTTTGGGTTTTTTTGCTTGTTTGCTTTTGAGTAGAAAAAAAAAAAAAAAAGGAAAAGAAAGCAAACTGCAACCACACAAATTAAATGTGATTTTTTCATTAAATGTTGGCAAGAATGTACCTGAAGCAATTAAAAGATATAGCTGATGATAGGCGTTGAATAAGGAAAGACAAATACTTAGTCCTATAGTCCCTAATCTATAATCTTTCCATAATCTTTCCAAGCTACTTGAAGTAAAAGTAAAAAAAAAAAAATAGTATCAGTTTTACTTCATATTCACCCTGCAATGCTTTTTCCTAAGATGCCATTTGAAAAATTATTTTCTTGGTCTCAAATGTCTATAAATACAAATATCATGCTGGGGAATATAACAATTCTCTACGTTTTACTGAGTTGAATTAGAGAAGAGATAAAACTTTTTTAAAAAATGTAAAATAATAAAGTATTTTTTAAAAAAGATTATATTTGCAAGAGGAATGTTTAAATGCTGTTTTGCCTAAATGCCTCTGAATTCCATAATGACCAGATATGTGGATTTGGATAGGTTTATATGTTCACTGGAAAAACCCTGCTGTTAAATAGAACGTATAGTAATATGTTTGGAAATCTTTACTACTAATTATTATTTCACATATGGGTAGATAGACATAAATACATCCATATATACATTTTTGAGTGCATGTGTTTAAATCTTTATGATTTCTCTCTATATTTGATCCTTTTCAGTGCTTACATGAAAAGGACTGTATACTGGCAGTCCTTCATAAAAAGACTTACATGAAGGAACATGTTACATATTTTCAAGAAGACAAGTGAAATTTTCTTAAAATCATTCTGAAAGTTCTTATCCAGTTGTTCTTTTAATGTAAAGTTCAAGCATGGTATGTGTGACAATGAAAAAAAAGTGAAGACAGCAAAATTATCTTTTGATACTCTTCATAGTAAATTCATCAGGTTGTGAAATGGTATATGACCACACTTTTTTCAGGTCATGCCACAGGATAAGTCTGTATGTAAATTAAGGATTAAATCTGTTACCTTTTTGATTTTTTTCCTTTTTTTTCAGTGATTTTTCACAAATATTTATTCTTTATCCTCCTTCTGAGAGACAAAAATGTATCTCTCCCCTACACACAATAAGCACAATATATTCCCAAATTTACTTTTGATTAAGGAATAATACCATTGAAAAGTTAACTTGCATAAAATGTCTGTGAAGTAGAATAAAAATATTTTCATACTGAAAACAGTTTACCTATTCTAGTACGCATGCTCTGAAAGTATTGATTAAAAAGTCCTACCATGACTATAGCCCAAGGCTAATTATCATTAGAATGATCCTGTATAATCTTGGTGATATTCTGTCTTTTGTGTCTCTGAGATTGTCAGTCTATTTCGTGGAAGTATGATTATTGTTGAAGTTAAAATGAGTTTTATATATATAAAAAAAAAGGCAGCTAGAATCTCATTTTCAGAGTGATGATGCTAAACATATGAGGAACAAGTCTTACCAAGTTAGAGTTCCACATTAAGGTGTTTTGAGGTGCTAGTTCCTTTTCTGCCATGTGAAAGGGACTACAAGAGTTTTAAAATAGCAAGGAACAGTTGTTCCTTGAATCTTCAGTCCTTGCATGGACCAAGAGACAGCCCTGCCATGTTGTGCTACAAATTCTAAAGAGAATGATTTGTTAGAAATTAAGTTGACCAATAAAAACAAGGATGGTTTAATACTGCCAAATAGGCATTAATTTTGGAATCAGTTTCATTTATTGTGTTATTTAAAACACCCACCAGAAGACAGGCAGGCTTTTCTTGACACACAGAAATCACTAGTAATGGACACCTTGGAGGTTACCATTGCAGCTGAATTATTAGTAATTGTTCGTAGGCTGATTCCCTGACATATCCTTGATCTTTGACAATTCACAGCCATCCCACTAAACATAATTATTGTTAGTTGCTGTCAGGTTCCTGTAGGAAAGGGGGAAAAAATGAAGCTATTACCTTGCATTTGAAGGCCATGTCAGTATCTGCCTATCACAAGCTCAGATTTACTCATATTTACAAAAGAAGTGGAAACGGAAATGGAAATTTTAAGTCAAAGGTAAAGTTATTTCTTTCATCTAACTTTCAATATTATTACTGAATTTCTGCAACACAAATGATTTAAAATGTATCATAGCAAAATGTTTTATATTTGCTTATTCAGAGTTCTGTTAACTCCCTGGAAGAAGGATTTTTTCCAAGACCAAAAGGATTCATGGCGGAATGTTGTAATGCTGCAAAAGAAAATTAATGACTCATAAAACCTCCCTGATAACATTGCATCAGGGAAAAAACTGAAGACTTTTGTTTTATTTTTTTAAATGATGTAGTATGTAGTGTGTTTAAAATACTTTGAAGTTTTTAAAGAATAGATAATTATTTTTCTGGATTGTTTTTCCCAATATCTAGTGAAAAGTTTGCTATTGATATCAGTTACATATATATCAATACCTCTTTCATATACTTTATGTGAGCTTGACCTTAGATGGAAGTAATTTTTAGACAAGTCCACATTTCTAAGTGTGGGATATTTATAATTATACCTATCACATAAGTGATCATCCTTGGACTTATAAGGAGCATAAAAGAGTATCACAAATATTAAGTGAATTATTACCTGACACGGAAATGGCTGGGTGGGAAAAGAATTGCTCAACAAAGTTTTATACAGCTTTATAAATGTCATATAGAGGATCAGGAAAAATAGACTGCTATTTAGGCTGTTGTTTATATTATAATACATATGGCTATGTATATGGATTATAGTATATATAATGCAAGGATGAAGTGCTGTCTAATCTTCCTCATCCAAACTCTGTTATTGAATTAAATATACTCCCACCACATAACTGAAGAAATATCACCTGGTTTGGCTGCATTTGCTGATCTCTTGAGAGTCCAGCTCAAATCTGTAACTGTAAATTGTCTAATTAATATTGGTTTGATGGAATAGAACAAGATGGAAATAATTTCTTTCCTTTCCTATTTAGTTATGATTACAAAAGTTCTTTTGGGACTTTTTAGACATGGATATCTCAACAATGTGCCCTCTTCCATAGTAGTACATAAGTCTGGCCCAATAACAGGATATAAACATAATCCCACTGCCTTCACAGGAATGATTCATTCTTTTCTGTGTGTGTCTGTGTTTCCGTGTGTTTGTGTGCCTAGAAAATAACAATTCAAGTCCCGTGCATTTTTTTTTCTATACTCAGTAGGGAATTGCATAAAAATAGACATAGAAAAATTGCATAGGGAAAAAGTCTTTTTTTCCAGTTCATCCAAGATGGTTTGTCCCCCAAAGCATAAGATTTTTCCCATTAGCATAAGCATAGATAGGGAAAAGGGCATCATTTGCAAAGATGGCAATACTTTCTTCTGTATACTCAGTTAATAACTTCAGTAAACTCTGGTCTTTGAGGGTTTTATTCATTTAAGAGAAAATAACTTATAGCCAACTAAATTCAATATTAGTCCTAGAAAGGAGCATCTGGAATGATATTAATACAGAAAAAAAAAAGGCATTTTCAGAGACTGTAAACACATTAAAAAGACACATCAAAGACACAGTAAACACATTAAAGAAAACAGTATAAATTTGGGACTCTGAGATAGGGCAAAGATGCAGCTGGCTCAGTACAATTTTTTGCACGATTGAAGGGATGTAAAGGTTTAGGTAATTCTTCTTCTGGAATAGCCTCCAGCTTCTGTCAGTCAGACTGCCAGTTCCACTCAGCTTCCTGTGTTAGATTGAAACAGCAAAACAGGAGGGGGAAAGAAAAAATAAAATAATCAAAAAAAATGAAATTTTTATAGTTTTAGACTTTATGATTAACTAGGCTGAGTAAGATTTCTCATGTTTCATGATGAATCAAATTCAGTTGATGTGAAACCAGTTGTTAGCAAAGATACATGTGAATATATGTGAAATGGAAATTATATAATTTCCATAGTCCAAGAAATACCTCTTCCTTCCATTTGCTTCCAACTCAGTCATATTTGCACACTGGTATATTACATAGAACTTTCACAACACATATCTTAATGCAACATCTTCATGGGTTCATGCAACCTCTAGGATATAATTCTCTTTTTGCCTTTTTCTTTCTTTTTCTTTCTTTGTATTTTCCCTTGCCATATCAAGAGTAATTTATGTGCTGTGACTTGTCCTTTGTCTGCTGATAACCCTATCAATTTTTATCAAGGTTTGTATCTGGACAGAAACTTGTTATTTATTAGGACTATGGATATACGAGGAGATCAAGATTAGGTTTTTGTTGAATTGTCTTATCGATAATGAGGAATTAGAAGAAAAAATTAAACTGCAGTGAGAAAATAGCTTTAAAGAATATTTAAGCCTGAAAAGGCTTTCAAAAGGAAGAAGGTAATACTAGAGGAAATGAAATGGATGAGATTTCATTGTGCAGCTAAGCAGAATTCAGCATGCAAGATGTCAGCTTTACATGACATATTATTAATAAACTGCCACTTTCATCAGCAGATACCAATCTGCAGTGACTGCCATTTTCTGAATCTGAAACTAGAATTTTATTCCTAAATATTCTTTCTCTCTGGACCACTTGCTTACTCTCTAGACAATTTTTCTCATTTCTACACAAAGGTATAAATAGTTGTGTGATATAATTAACCACCTTCATTTTATTAAAGTAATATATTCCTGAACACCAGCAGGCCATGAACATACAAGTCAAATATATTCAAAATATAGTGCATAAAATGAGGATTTATGCGGGTATTTTACTTCCTGAAAATATGTGAAAGTTCACAGAAAAGTTGCAGCAGAAGTAGAGGTCAACTATCTTAGACAAAAATAGGTATATTCCTGATAAGAAATGCTTTACGTCATAATTGAACTCATTTTCCTTGCCTCAGAAGCCCCTTAATCCCTTTGCTGATCAGTTCCAGCAATGACAAAGAAATGAAATGGACCTCCTAACATTTGTATTAACCTTAGAGATAGATGATATACACTATTTAATGGAATATCAACTAATTCAGTAATCCCTTTGTGTAGAAAAAATAAAAGGTATGAAGTAAAGACTAGAACTATTACATAATAAGATCAAGGTTTTTTAAAATATATACATATATATAGTGAGAAGCCTCTGCCATCGCATGTTTTCCCACATTTGGGAAAGGTTTTGTATTTTATCTCTTCTGTATTAAAATCTCAGAAAATTCAAGGTTACCAGTATGAAGAACATAAAGTGTCTTAGAAATTCATAAGAAACTTCTGTGAGGGACTGTCCTGGGAGCAAGCAAGCAATATATCCTTTCCAGATTGAAACCCAGGTTCAATCTAGGTAAGTCCTAGTTATTGAAGAAATCATCTGAAACTGAGATAAAGCAAAAGGTGCAAGTAAGAGATATTCTTCCTCTTGCTTTTTGCTTTTTTGAACTTTGGGCTGGGAAAAAACACTTTTAAGTTATCCAAGAGAGTGGTGGAATTGCAGGATTAGAAGATTGTTAGAAAATCATTTACACTTCCAGTATTCTTTTCACCAAGAAAATATTTCTTTTTATTTTCTCCATGTTACTGTGTAGGCAGACATGCTAAAGGAACATTCTCCACCAATGCCCCCTTTTTAGAATGTTGTTGAAAATGTTGCAGTTTGAAAGCCGTAGTGGTGGTGGAGGGGGGGAAGGAGATATCAAAACAGTATCGGATCCACAAACAGTCTGTGGACTGTAGGTCCGATCGCCTCCCCCCAAACAAGTAGTCGAGTTCACAAACAGTATGATTTATTCAAATGCAACATTTACAAAGCAGGTTTCAGATGTCAGTACAGGAAATTCTCTACTAGAGCGTGGGGTTTTAGCTAGCTCTGATGTACAAATGTGCAATCATCACTCACCCCAGAAGATGGGAGAGGGCTCTCAGTCTCGAGTCTCCTCAGGCAGCATCCTGACGCAAGGGGAGGCAAGGGGGGATCAGCGCATCAACTGATCCAGAATTTATGATGGATTCTTCCCTCTAGACTTTTCATCCTTAGTTCACCTTTTATACTTTTCTTTGCATTCAGGTGGAACTTGAGTGACTAGAGTCATACTTAATATTGTTATTGATTGGTGAAAAAGTTTCTTGCTTTCATTTAAAGGTACAATCAACCGAAAATCTAGAGCGCATGCTCAGTGAGAGGTGGTCGTAATGCCAGAGCTGTGTTAGGCCCTAGTTTTTCTCTCAGTTCCTGCTTTCAAACAATTATTCCATAAACACTTCTTCCACAAATGTGCGGTGAAATTCACATTGCTGGGAAGACCTACTGTATTCTCTTTATAGAAAACGGTATTTGGAATTTGTACTGTGGCCTGTTCAAACTAGTTTGGAGGAAAGAGAACTGGAGGCAGTGTAAGACTCTTTCTTAAAACACTGAGACTCTCAAAGTCTCTGATAACCACTCTGCTTTAGGGGCACTCTTTAGGGGGAATACAGCAGCATTTCTATCTGATTCTTTGGTGATATCTGTCCACAGGCAGTATTGCCCACTGCTGACTTTGCTGACTTTTAGCAGAGCTAGGTCTTTGGCAGGATGGTGACACTTTCCCACTCCTCAGGTCTTTTTTACTACGTTGGTAATTTTGGATTCCAAATGTGATTATGGTCCAAAACACACAGCTTCCCTATCATTGTGACATTGAATTTTGAAAATGTGATATGCGACATCTAAAATGACCTGTAATTCCCAAAGACTAGAGTTTAAAGTTTTGTAGTTGGGTATAATTCTTCCCCAAAGTCCAGCAGATGGTTTTGAAACACTTTGGAGAGGTTTTCATTCACTGCTTTGTCAAACCTTTCTAATTTCTATCAAGATTCCTTTTTTGTTCCTACAAATTACATTCTTTCACAGTGCTCCACAGAAATACCTCTTGAATTTATATTCTTTCCCAAAATATGAGAAAAAAATGTTTAATTTCTAGAAACCCGCTAATTGAAAAACTGGGGTATACTGGGATATAGATATTTTGAGATTCAGCACATATGTGTTTGACCGCAGCTCTCTTTATCCATATCTTGATATTTTGCACACAGAATCTGTGTGCAGAAGACAGAATCTGTCTTTAATATACCTAAAAGAGCTAGGTATTAGCATCACTTTATTTTATATTATTGTTTGTTTGATATTTTGGCAGAGATATATTCCCTTTTGGCAGAGAATTCTATAATTTCAGGAGATTGTCTTCCCTTGAGATAACAGTCTGTGTCTTCCAACTCTAGATATAGCCAGACATATACACACTCTCTCACCCACATTAAAAAAAAAAAAGTATTCTTTGTTCAGTTTGTCCAGTATTTCCCCAGTTGAGAATTAATCAAAATTATGTATTCATACATAATTAATAGGGATCATGGGATGAACATCTGCTGCTTTTTAAAGTAATATATTCATTTTTCTTTAATATATAAATATATAATATATATTTATTATATATTATATACAATACATATTTATTTATATATAATAATATATTGTATTAATATGTAAATTTATTTTAATATATTTAATATATATTTTAATATATAAAACATACAAAAGCCAGATGTGCTTAGCAGTTTTTTGGAATTTTCTTATAGTTTTAACTGTGGACAAGGAAATGGTGGGATAAAAATATCCAAATACCACTGGATACAGAGAACATTTTTAAGTATTTAATACTTAACACATTCAGAGAGCTCTAAGGTGTCCATGAAGGAGATTTAATATAGAGCTTCGCTAGCTTCAGTGACGGGTGTGTTCTGGGCAAGCACCTTTAAATGTGCTGAAAAGATAAACAAAGTTAAGGTAGTAAAATATTCTGCCACACTTTTCCTTATTTCTGCTTTGGGAATGTAAGAGTGTTTGAATCACAGAAAGAATATGTTGGCTGGAGACACATTCCCACAGATGCATTTTTCTAATTTTGGAGCCTTCGGTTTAAGTCTTCTTCCTTGCCAACCAAAACCATGAAGCGGAGTCAAGACAAGAATGCATGACTTTCTCAAATACTTCTTAATGAGCTCTTTCCAGCATGGCGAGCATTGGTCAAAGATTGCCCTTTCTTGTAATATTTAAATGGCATACGGTCATTATCCTAACTATTTCTGAACAAATTCATGGTGATAAACCTAACAAAATATAAATGCAGGTTGTGACAAATGTTGTGTATAGTATTTTTCTGATACAGATGTCCTTCTGATCATAAATCAAATGATCCCTCCTATATTTGTGAGCACGTTTTGTCCCCTTGTTTACCTTGTGGTAACTTTTTTTCTCCGGGACACCTGAGTCAATTATATACAGAAGCAGGGATTGGCATTTGCCAACATTTCTCAATAGAAAAACAAAGTTCAAGAAGTGCTTTGTGTAAAAATATATCTGACTATGATGAGATTATGTCATTCCATACCAATGTCCATTTCAAACCCAAGAAATCTACTCTTTTATAGAAGAAATAGAACAGACACTTATAATGAATAATTTGTTCTATATTCTTGCATTAGTGGCTCAGTCTGTTATGATGGATCACTATTGCTCTTAGGCAGCCCTCTTATACCAAGATTGACACACTGGTGCTATAATGACAGTTTCGCCCCACCCTGCTAGCAGGAGCAGAAACTCCTCCTTTAGTTCTGTGGGGGTTTTTTTTTGTTCTTGTTGTTGCTGTTTATTTATTTATTCATTTATTTTTATTTGTTTATTTGATTTTTTCAGGCTCTGAAACTTATTCAAACACAAAACAAATGCCCAGGATACAATATAAGGGGGCAGGAGTGACCCTCCAGATTCCTAAATTAGTTGCTATATTAAGTGTAGATTTAGGAGGCAATTCACCAGTGAGTCAACATGGTAGACAGCATGTTATTAACTAGAGTTCTTAAGTATTACTGTCTCATTCTGCCATAATAATGTGCCACAAGACTGGAGTTATCAATCAGGACAGAACAATAGCATAGTATTTGGTCTGGTGTCTTGTGCATTAGGCATTTTGTGTACAACTGTCCATGAACAAGGTGAAAGATGATAAAGCAACTTCCCCAGCTCAATAACAACTGGTAAATGGTATTCTCCTTATTGTAGACCATGAAGACTCTCCTGAAATGAGTGTGCAGCATATTTGTCATGTCTGTACTGAAGTACATATATTTTTTCAGGAAAACACACAAGCATTCTTACCACCCACTGTATAAGGAACAGCATTAATGCTTTTTCACTTCTGCATCTTTCATGAGAGCTTTAAACATATCACAGAAACTGTAGTAAATGCTAATGTTTCTGTAGTAATGCTAAAGTTAATGTTTCTCTCATTCTCCCCTGCTTCTGTGTATAAATTCTGTCTTTCTTAAAACACTGGTGTCACTGACAAACTAGGAAGGAATGCTGCTGCAGGAAACAAGTGAGAGTCAATCAAGCAGTAGGAAGAAATAACCGGCTATTTTAATGAAGGGAAATCATGATAAATATGATTACATGTTACACAAAATATGTCAGTGGTAAGTGTGGATTTTTTTTTCAAATAATTAGCCACAAATGGGAAATCAAGATTTAGACAGTGCTTTGCTATATCTGGCTAACATTTTGAGCATTTAAATGTGGAATTTTGTTTGCCACAGGAGGAGAGAAGGATGATCCTACTCTAACAGATTGCTTCTATTTTCATTCTTCAGCTTTTGTGTGCTTTGATGATCATTCAATGCAAGCTTTAGGAATATCTGTGAGGAACGTAAATATAACTTTAGAAGAATGTTGTACACCATTAACTCAAAAAAAGTTGCTGAGTAGTAATGATAAGGGTAGCTCAGAGTTAAACGAAAGGGTTGTACCTCTTCTTCCATCACAGAAGGCTTACAAGATTAATTTTTTTTTATTTAATTACAGTGAGAATAATGTTGAATTAACCACAAATTAGTAAACTGAGACTTCTTATTCTCTTGCACAATTCTGTCAGTAATTCCAGCCTCCTGTTTACAATTCCTAAATAGTAAACATTTGTTAATTACAATTCTAATTGTCTTCAATACTGCTTTTCTTTTTCCTTTTTTTTTTTACAATGCTAAATATGCTAAGATGCTAAGTACACTAAAATAAATTTAATCAGCAAAAGAAAGATATACTTCAGTTTTTCATGCATTGCAAGTCTGCGTGTTTGTTCCCCTGATGGTCCATGGTATCATCTTGGCGCTGCCATACACTCAACAGTTTCAAAAGGATTCCATTATGGAGAAAATTCATAATGCAGTTAGGCAACATTATTTTTATGTCTGGGTTCTCCTTTAATCTCCCTTCCTTCCTTAAGTTTCTGAGTGGATTTTCTCTCACATTCTTTCTAATGTTGCTGAGTGATAGTGATACTTTCCATTGGCAGTCTTTTACGAATACTTTCTTTCTATCAGCACTCTTTCAGGTTGGTTGCCTATTTTCACAAGAAAATGGTACCTTGCAGATAAATAGTGCTGGTAAATATTAAGTGAAGTTCTGGATCATCCGAAAGGTTTAGCTTTTTATCTGTTTCTTTGTCATCTAATCAAGATACATTTGCTTTCTAACAGAGCTTATAACAGACATCTCCTTCTCTGGAGATCTTTCAACCTCACCTGGATGCCACCCTGAGTGGCTCTGGCTGTCCCTGCTGGAGCAGGGAGGTTGGACTATATGATCTCTAGAGGTCCCTTCCAACCTCAACCATTCTGTGATTCTGTGATGTTTATAGTTTCTTTAGAGAACATCCTGAAAAAAGGGACTGTAGTGGGAGGCAAGTCTTCAAAAGAAGAGCCATTTCAAAGCTCATTAATGGGTAGCCAGGAAGCCTCTGTCCCTTAAGAGGCTTTGCCTGAAGAGCTCACACTCCTGCCCTAAGCGGGAGCAGGGCACAGGCACTCAGCTCTCCATTGGCCTAGTAACATGTGTCGATAGCTCCCTGCGTTTTCTTCAATAAAAAGACACAGTGAGATTCTAGTTAATTATTTAATAAACTAGGAAGCAAATACCTTACTTAAATAGAGATTACAACTTGCTTTTAGATCAATCTTTCAAGGCTTTCAAAATGGCATAAAATATCAGGGTTATAGCATCGTAGACTTTTGCACTGTAGTTATACTATTTCTCGTTATAGTTAGGAAAAATGATTTACTTTCAGTTTAATCTCCCTTAGCCATTCTTTCTTAAGATATGCTTCCTCCTATGTTTCCATGTTAACCTAGAGATTTTAATTTTTTAAATTTTGTTTGGTGTGGGGGGAGTTGTTTTGCTTTGTTTTGTTTTATTTGTGTTTACATTTGTGTTTCCATTGCAAGCATTTATGTAACATCAAATGGATGCAAAATTAAAATAAAATATATAAAGATTTCTATGGTATTGTTCTGCTCCCTTATTACTGAGCAATAAAAAAAGACTTTTAATTTATAATGATTGATAATTTCATCGTTGAAAGATTTTATTACCAGATATAGGTACAGTGTTGCAATGTTTTACGACTTTTGTATAAATCATTTCAAAGACGTACCTTAAAACACTGAATGTGCTTCATAAATTAGACTTTGTTTATATAAGGCTGTCTTCCTAGTTACATGTATGCTTCTGTAAGAAAATTTGCCGAAGGCAGTACATTTGGTTAATATGCTTTCTTAATCCCTATATATTCACTGCAACTAGATAACTGTTAGTCTGTATTCTGGATTATTCTCAGTTATTATTGCAACTGAAGAGCAGGAAGGAAGGTGTAGATTAAACAAACTAATGCTCTTGGTATGAGAGCATTGTGATGACTCTGATATGGCCCCAAAAATGGGGATGCAATCTAAGACTAACTCCCCTCGATGAGTTTCCCACTGCCAAGTTTGGCTTAGCAGAGACAGAGCAAGGTGAGACAGGATATTTCACCTACTACTAGGTAAAGGAAAATGCTACTTCCACCCTCCTGGGCGTGAGTGCCTCTGTAGTAGGGCAATGCAATGAGGTGGCAGCAGCTGGAAAGAGACTGAGCAGGATGAGAGAGACAAGTACACGCCAGTTCTTGGAAACTTTTGATAGGGCTTAACAGGTGCAGTGGGTGCATATGGCTGTTGCTACGATTTATTTCCGCCCCCCTCCCCCTCCCCCTGAAAAAACAAGGGAACAAAACTGAAACCTTCTGGGGCCTCCTGGTGGGAAGCAAGAGAACTTTCTGAAAGCACCACAGTGCCAGGCAGGTCAGGCAACTCGCTGAAGACTTTGTCTTTGCTCCGGCACTGTAACGTTGCCAGTTGGCGCATTTCCTTCCGCATCTTGCAAAAATTGCTGCATGCGTGCACAAATAGATATGTACATGGGTCGTAGTCTGCACCTGGAGAAGCCTGCTTTCATTTCGACGACCTTAAAGGATGTCAAGCTGCATATCTACCATGTAGCAAGTGTTACCATTCCATTATACTTTTGATATTTCTTTCTTTCATTGTGCTATTTTAATTGCTTCTACTAAAAGAAAATAACAGATGCCCTGAGGAATTTGAATGCTATCACTTTAGTCACTGTTCTGATGAGAAATAGCCTTCACAAATGTCTGTAGTTCAGAGGTGAACTATCTACTATGTTATATGATGCATATGATATTACATATACTGTAACATATTACTTTTTTTTTTTCTTTTCTTTCTTTATGTTACCTAAAAACAACCTCAGAAAGTAGTTCTGGGTACTACATCATAGTAAATATATATATTTAACCTAGTGATATTTGTCTGACAAATTCTTACTGTACATATCTCGTTTAGTTAAATGCACTTATATTTTTTGATAATATTTTAATGAATTGTTTCTATACCAGTATGAACACTGCACCACAATACTGTTTTCCTTTATTTTGTGAAACGAAAATAGAGAACCTATTTAAATTAGCTCTTGTAATCTGACCAAATGTTCCAGATGTGCTAGCATGAACACTAGAGTTTCTCTGCGATCCATGTCAGAAATGCATCTGTCAACACTAAAACACACCTGCCACCAGTTTGCTGTCAGCAAATTATTTTTTCCATTTTATTAGGAAGTTCAGTAAGTTGCCAGAACAAAGCTTTGGTCTCATATTGAAACTTATGTCACATTCTAAATTCACAACAGGCAATTCAACATGTCTAAAGAAGTTTTAAAAGAAATAACTTTGAGTCTGAGGAGTCACTTGCTAAAATATTCTGCTTCAGAAAAATAATGTGGACATCTGCAGTGTTGTTCAGTGCTACAAAACAAAAATTGGACAGTCCACCTATGTAAAAGGGCTTTGGGACCGTACATGTGCCCTTGAGAAAAGAATATGTATTTTATCCTTGAAGGCTAATGAAGATGACCTTTCCCCTTTGCCACATATAATTTGGCTAGAAAAAAAAAAGCATGGGTCTTCATAATCTTGATCACTGAAGATGCTTAAATTAGGATAAATACACATAATTGATATGTTTATATATAAGTAGAATGGCAGGGAGATACATGAATTCCAAAATGAATTCCAGAACTAAGGCACTGACTTCCTAGCTGTTCTCCTACAGTCTGTGTCTTGTATAAATGGCCGCTGTTGAGCTTTCATCTGATCCCCTCTATAGAGAATTCAGTCTCTGAACCATGTTACAGAATTTTATGTTACCTGAGATTCTGAGAAGAAGCAGAGATATAACACATTTTATACAGGATCACAAGTTGTAAGACTCGAACTGTGTTCTCCCAAATGACCTTTACCTGCTATATCACCTTGCTGGAGGCTTTATGGTTTTGAACTCCATTTGTCAGTTACATAAAATTGCACAATCAACCACCTGACGCTTTTATATCGTGAAACAAATGGGCATTTGACAATATATATATTTTTTTCCCCTCTGGAACTGTTTTTTTTTTTCCTTATGAAATAATATTTTAAAGGTATGTAATAAATGAATATTGAGATCCTATTTCTAAAACACTACCTTGTGATTAAATGTTGGCATAAGTACTCAAAAATACTCCGTTCTTTTTTTTAGACCCCTTTTGTTAGGTGTTCATCACTTTTCGTTATCACACTTTTCTGATCCTGCTTTCTACTGGCTTACCACAGAGTTAGTGAATTATGAGAGTGAAGTACTTTGTGTCAGTATGTGAACAGAAATACTCCTCATACTCTTCAATAGTATTACTGATTGTAGGAAAATACTAGAGTATCGCAGGTGCAGACAGTTGCAGTTTCTTCAATTATAACTAATCCTGGAAAAGAAGGAGAAAAAGAATACATCTGGTCAGAAGCCTGAGATTTGGTCTCCGGAAAACGCTGAAGGATTTTCCATCTACACCTCAAAAATCCTGCTGATAAGTATTTAAAAACGATACTTTTTTAAATTTTTTTTTTAAACTGAATATTATGCTAACTTGGTCCTTGAAAAATGTTACCCAAACTTATGAATAACTCAGATAGATTGAGAAAAAGATTATCTTTTGCAGCTTTCAGTAAAGACACTTAAAGGCCACACCTAAACACACTGTAAAGAGTCAAGAGAGTAATCAGAGCCTCTCTTACGAATCTGGTCCTCCAGTTGGTCAGACGGATTCTCTTCAGCAATTTGCCTCTTCTTCAATAGAGAGGGCAAAATGGGTCTTGAAATCTAACTTCAGAGACAGAGGGCCCAAATGGAGCTTTTTCTCTGACTAATACCAAAGGAAATGGTATTAGTCAGAAAACTAATACTCTTGACTCTGAAAACATTCAACATTGAGATCAGAATAAAGTCACATGGGAAAGACATAAGGCCTGAGGCTTTCATCATTGCATGTCTTCGTGTTGTACAATTCAGTGTGGTCCAGCCAGCCTAAGAGGTTCAAGGAAGATCAGTTTAAGATAATTTTTTGGTAGAACTGCTGCTACAGGAACTCTTCCAGCAGTTGTGTTCCACAACAACAAGCAACATAGACCCAAAAAAAAAAAAAAAAGGTACTGGAATCCACGTGGTCAGTGTTGGGATGAGCTAATCTTTAACTGTGTTTCTGCTTCTTGTGCATCTGAGTAGACTCACAATATGTCAAAACACTCAAGGACTTCGTTTAGCTGTTGCAAATGTTTCCTTTTCTCAGAACACAGGATCTGGGGAATCCGGTCGAATTTCACGCTACATTTTGCTTGAACTTTCCGTATAAAGTAACTAAACAAGTATATGAGATGCACCTATTTTATTATTATTTTTTAAAATAGATATCTTCTTTCTCCCTAAATTACATTTGCTTTCATAGGTGTTTATACATAGGCAGTCACATATCAATTATAAATACTGTGGCTACTTTCAAGCACTTCTAAGTATATATATATATATAAATTTACTAAGTGAATATAAAATTTCACTTTGAGAAGAAAGAGGAACAGTGTATAGGTGATGAATCAAGAGCAGTATGAAACAATGTCTTTGAAGGTTTTTATATATGTCCTCAGTTCATTCTCTGATATTATCTTGAGCAAAAAACTTCATATAATGTCAGGTAGATAGAACAATAGTGAAGATAAATTTCTTCAGAGAACAGATTAAGCCAGGTTTTCACAAATTTGGAGCACCTTATAGTTCTGGGCGCAGAATGTGATGCTTCTATGATAATACTTGTCCCAAGACTATAGATAAAAAAGACTATAGAAGAAAATAGATACATTGAAAATATTGTTCAAGAAGTGGCAGTCTTTACTCAAGTGTATACAATCTGCATCTAAAAAGTTGGGGCGAAGTAAACTATCAAGAAAATTTTAGAGTATGTTCATGCCCAGAATGATGAATTGACATATCCAAAAATATTTAAGGAAAGAAAATGATAATATTATGTTACCAGAAATTATTAGGTCCAGATTTCTAAATATTTCATGCATTGACAACTACAATTTTGTTCCTGTACCTTAAAATTAAATATAAGTTAGAAAAAGTTTTCATAGAGAAAAATGCACAATACTGATGTATTGATTAAATATGTTTTTATAATATTCAGTTTTTCTATAGCTAGAGTTATTTTACACCAAACAGCAAACTTAGCTATTAAGCACAAACACACTTTTTAACTATTTGCTTTTTATTTGCCTGTAAATTATAAACATTGTACAAGTTGTTTTGCTCTGATATTACAACAGAGTACATAACCATAAACTTTTAAATATTTGCATATCTATCTGCATTACAGTAATCTGAATTAATAATTGCCTCCCTCTTCTATAGCATGTTATTTCCAAATTTATATTTTCTTGCATAGTTTTGTTGAGATATAGGCCATATGTTCCATTTTTCAACGGTTCAAGACATGATTGATCAAGTAATGGCAGGCTGACTCACGTGAGTACACAGAGGACAGTATTTTGATATGTGGCCAGTCTGCTGTAGGAAGCAGAATTTACTGTGAAAAAATAGAAGAAAAAAAAAATCATTCTTTGCACTTAATAGTTGTCCAAGAGACAAATTGCCAGAAAACTTGCTGCCTGCCTAAAGGGAAATGTTACTTTGAAAATTTTTAACAGCTTTATGTGGTTATTACTGTAAATGCTATCTAAAATAGCAATATCAGCTTTTTTTGTTCCCTGAAGTAGAGTGCCCTACTCTTTTGCAAATAACAATCTAAAAACTTAATGCTGCAGGTTAGTGTGTGAAAGAGAAAGAAAATACTTAAAAACAGAGACTGATTATTTGCCAGTATGGCTTTAGAAAACCTGCTGAGACTATTGCTCTTGCTACTGAAAGGGCTAAATGCACCAGGATTCATCCTAACCCTTTTCAACTCTTCTCTTAATAATGGTAGGTAGGAGCATTGCCAAGGAAAAAATGGAAAATTTCCCTGCTAAAAAGTATGTTCATCACTACACAGTGAGAAATCTCGTTTTGATAGCAAACCTTCCCTTATTCTCCTGCAAATAGCTCCTAAAAGGAGCAAGTGCACCCTGCCTGACAAACACATATCTGACATTTAGCAGCCTGGAAAATAGTCCAGTCTCTTCCCCGCTCTTTCAGCTCTGTCTGACTGCCACCCAAATAGGCAAAGGTACCTACCAGACTTCTATTATTATTATTATTTTCCTGACTGCAAGAAAGTTTTAATTGAAATTCCGACTGTTGGGTTTGCACAGGGCATCAGCAGATTAGCAGCTGAATAAGAAGTGTCTTTTGGTTGTGACTGATGTGTGGCTACCCCTGTGTAATTGGCACCGAGCACAGGCGGCCCCTGGCACGGAGCAATTCCCAGATGGATGGATGGATGGATAAAAGGCACCAGGAGCACAGGAGACACATCAGGGTAGCTCTGACTCCCTGACATTTAGTGAAAAAATCAACTGAAAGGGTTCATCCCTGCTCTGCTCAAGGCATCTAAAGGATTTGGAGATGGCGGGAGCATTTCTCATTAATAAATGCTTCTTCGTGTGTTTGCTCATCATTCCTTCTGGCAGGAAAATGCTCTGCAGGATGAGTCATTGTTGGGTGTTTTGTGTGCACAGGAGGTACGAGATCTGAGAGATGCTCATATCTTTTACTCCCATTTTACATGCAAAGTGGGTACATGTATTTAAATTGCAGCTTCCTTGAGCTAGAATTAGTATAATTGTTTTTGTATGTGAAGTTACATTTTGTATCGTTCCTGTATGTCCTGTTTTTACAGAATATGGATTGGATTATTTTTGTGCCTCTGTTGTCTCATCATGAGAGTTGCCTTCGACCTGCCATTCCAATCAAAATATCATCCACTTACTTACTTTAATTTCTGTCTAATCTTCCCAGCTCCCCCTGCTTAATTCTCTCTGTCACAAAATAACTGTTGTACTATACACTGGCCATGAGAGAGGGAAGACTTTGGTCATTTTCTAAGTTTCATCTCTGTCAAAAGTAAACCATGTGGGAAGTCAATAATTTTACAGCTGCACAGCCATCTGATGTCAAAAGTGGGTTTTCTCTCCCCAGTCATTTGCCTCTCTTGCTGGACTTTTCTTTTTAGCCATATTATCACTATAATTAAGTAGCTGTTCTGAATTTATGAGGAAATTATACAAAATATTTTTATGCACTAACTTGTCAACCTTTAGAGGCTAGGCATTGCAAACCTATAAAAATCACTTTGTATTAAAACTTCTGCTTGTCAAGCAAGTGAAAATGAAACTTATGATTAGATTGTTTATAAAAAGATTGTTTCTTCTTTAATTTCTACATCTGGCTAGCAAGTAAAGTGGCTCTGGAATATAAGTTTATTTATAAGTAAATGTAAGTAAAAATTGTATTTAAATTTTTGTTCTTATAGTTGTAACTAGTTGTAAAATATCTGAGACTTTGAAAATATCGGGTGCCACTGCAAGAGTATGATTTCATTTAGGCTGCTCACTTTTTACTAAATAAATTTTGTTCATCACGGCACAAAAAAGAGCTCATATTGCCGATGATGTGCTAAGACAGATAATGTCATTAATACTGCAAAGGATTTGCAAGTATGTATGAGCCAATGGAAATTGAATCAGAGGTGACAAATTGCATTGAAATAAATCTTGTTTTAAAAATGTATCTTTTCTATCTGAAGGTCATTGCACATGCTGTCAGTTGCTTAGAACACTTTAAGTAGTTATTAGATCAAAGTGGGAAGAAGGTAATGCTGCGATACTATAATACATCTAAAAACAAAACAAAAGCACTGTGGGAAGAGAGTAACAGGAAATATACATCTGCAGCAGAACAGAAACAATTTGAATCCTTGTTTGTTTGTATTCTTGCTAATTGAAAAGGAAACTACAAAACAATCCAGAGCTTATAATTGAAATACATTAGCTTGCTTGGAGCTGGTAAAAGGGAGAACAGACAAACAAGAACAATAGCTTGTTTTTATTAGGGAGTGGGTTTTTTGTTTTTTTTTTATTATTATTATTATTTGCTTTGCATTTTATGTCTTTTCTTTATGCTTAACATCTCTGTATAAATTTCTCAAACATTCTAAAAATGACATTACAGTTAAAATAGTTCTGAACTTCTAAATGAATAATATATAAAATATTAAATATGTCTGTCTTGAAGAACTTCTGAGTTATCCATCTCCTGCTAGAAAATATAGAGGGTATTTTGTTTTTTTTATTCTCCTACAGTTTCTTGTGCCTGCATGGGAGTTATATAGTTTAGAAAAAAAAAAAAAAAAAAAGGACTGAAGTGGACATTATCGAGAAAGTATGTGGATTTTCCTTGTTCTGATTGTTGTATTCCAGCATATGTGAAACCTCCTAGAAGAAGAAACTCAGAGTCATGGAGGTCAGCACGTACTTGTGGAGATCTAGGGGTCATCTGGACAGGTTGCCTTGGATCCTGTCCAGGTGGCTTTTGGATATCTCCAAGCAAGGAGGCTCCACAGCCTCTCTGGACAACCTGTTCCAGTGCTCAGTCACCTTCACAGGAAGGAAGTTTTCCTCATGTTCAGATAGAACTACCTGTGTTTCAGTTTGTGCCCATTGCCTCTCATCCTGTCACTGGACACCACTGAGGAGTCCATTTCCCTCCCTTGACAACCTCCTTTTAGATATTTATTCTCTTTGATGAGATCCCTTTCTGTCTTTTCTCAAGGTTGGATCCAGCTCTACCAGTCTGTCTTCATATGCGAGATGCTCCAGTCCCTTCATTATCTTAATGGTCCTTTGCTGGACTTTCTCCAGTAGTTTCATGTCTCTCTTGTACTGTTGAGTCCAGCACAAGATGCAGCACTCCAGCTGTATTGACCCTCACCTGTGTTTTTTCTGTCTGATTTGTTGTTAAATAGGTGATCATAAAACCAATACAGAGAATTGCCTCACTTAGAACATTTTTTAACAGCAACTGTGAAATAAAGTTTCATTAACCTATAGTTCTAAAATGAAAAGAATTAGACTTCTTAATGAAATGTTCTTTATTTACTGTAAATGTTTAACCTTTAAATATCTCATAAATAAAACTATATTTTCACCCAAATAGGAAATATTCATATTTTTCAAGGCATTGAAATAAGAAACACTGATTCAGAAATTCTTCTGTGTTTAAGAAAAGTCTGGTAAGTTAAAATTTTTAAAGCTGCCAGATCTGGTGCACTATCTTCAGCTTACTTGGAAATATATATTTTTTTTTTTTTAAAAAAAGGAAGAAGAAAAGAAGAAATTACCTCCAAAGTTTTGACTTTCAGTGATGACATTTTGTCCTGAATTTAGAGATAAATATTCTTTAATGTTTA
>NW_010578971.1:620864-647661 GCF_000705375.1 Tinamus guttatus | reverse complement strand
AAAAATTTAACTCTTCAAGAATCTCTTCCTCCTCTCAGAAGTTAATGGTATTAAAGTCCATCTAAACATTCATTGCTTTGGCCAGGTGTTTCTAGCATAACAGCTTTCAGCAGAGACTGATTCTGTAAATTAACTTATAACTCCATCTAGATGGAATCATATGATTTTTCAGATTCAAGTTGATGTTGAATATGAGACCTGAATTGCCTGTGTCCACAGTCCCTTGCTGCCTTATTTGGAAGAGTTGCATATCCATCATATAATAATCATATAATAAAAATGATTGTAAACCCATTCATAGGGTTCTTTGTTTTGTGTTCCAAGCCAGGGAAGTGGGTCAACTCCTTTCTCCCTTTTCTGAATTTTTTTCTTAACAACATCTGTCTAGTTAGGGTTATAAATCACTTTGATTGTAAAAATGTCTGATGCAATACCTAGAGCAACTAGAGAGTACTTTAAAAGCTAAGTCAAAGATCAAGTTCTCAATAACAAAACTGAACAAACTCTTTGTAATAAGTCTGATCAGGCTAACAGCATGGCACGTTGGAATATAAATTTAAGTGACAAGTAAGTTCATAAAAGATTTTACTGCTAAAATTGAACTCATCTTTGATTATGAAAGAAGCTGACGAGAGTTGGAATATTTTAACAAAACTGAGGACAGTTACACCGCTGACACATAGATTGTCTTTGATTTCCTTCAGCTGGATGCTTGAACACACTTTAGAGAACATATCATCTGCATGTCTTAACATAAATGAAAAGATGTTTAATTCATCAGTTCTGTTTTTTAGAAATATTGAATTTGCTGACTAGAATTATTCCCCCAAAACATCTCTGAGAAAAACGCAAAAAAAAAAAAAAAAAAAAAAAAAAAGAAGTTTAGGCCAATTTTTTATTTTTGGAAAAATTGCAAGCAAATGCTTATATGCTTTATAATGTGAAAAATTCGTAATCACAAAAATAGTCAGCATTGTCAAATTCAGAGCACATAATGAAAGTCATTCCATATCAGTTAGATCAGCTGCAGGGAAGGCAACTGTTCTGCGTGAGCATAGATGGCAAACTCAGCTCCTTAAATCGCAGTAACCACTATTTTCCAAAAAACCAAAGGAAGAACTCCCTGATGATACCACAGAAACACAGCAAAGTCTAGCCTGGAAGGTGCATCTGGAATTCATTATAAAAAGCAGTTAACCCTTAGGTTATCCTGTGCCCTGTCAAACTGCTTCTTGAATATCTCCAGCAAGGAATATTCCACCACTTCACTATGCAACCTCTTCCAATACATAATTGTTCTCCCATGGAAGACTTCTTTTCTTATATCTGTGGCCCCTTTGCTGTATGTCATTCTGCAAAGAGTGCCTACATCTTCTCTGTAACTACCATCTAGATACTGAAAGAATGTAATTAGATTTCCTCCACACATCTCATCTTCCCCAGGATGAGCAAACTCTGAGTCTCCTTAGTCCGTTAAGCCTCCTTAAACTCCTCTTCTGCAGGCTGAACAAACTCTAAGCTCTCCAAACCCCTAAGCACACTCATAACCCTCCATGGACAATCTCAGATCTTTCAGTGTTTCTCTTGGTCTGTAGAACCAGAGTTGCAGACAGTATCCTAGCTGCAATCTAACTGGTAGTGGATTTGAGCATAAGTCATATGAGGAGATGCTGATTGAGCTGGGGCTGTTTATCTGAGAGAAAATACATTAAAGGGGGATCTTATTCATGTGAATTAATACCAGAGTGAGGGGTGAGGAAAGTAAAGAAGATGGAGCCAGGTTTCCTCAGCGGTGACCAACGACAGGACAAAGGACAACTGGCACAAACTGAAACAGATGAAATTCCAGTTAAATATAAGAGAAGCTTTTCTTTAGTGTGCGTGGTCAAACACTGGAATAGGTTTTCCAGAGAATAAGTGAAATCCACCTAGACAAGACAGGACCTTGTAACTGGCCCTACCTGACTGTGCCATTACTTGGCGTCCTTTCTAAACCTATAATTCTATCTTTAAAGACTAACATCTTACATATAGAACCAGAGCAGTTGCAGTGCAGAGATTACTATTAAACAACAAAAAAACTTGTATCTTGCTGTTAAAATCTCTTACTCATTTTTTTAAGTTTGTTTAGTGTTTCTTCTATATATGTTCTATAAATTTATACATATTTTCTAATAAATTAGAGAATATTACACCTGAGACTGACCAACAATTTAGAAGACAGCATCTGCTTGCATGTTTTCATAAGAACTCTACATAATGTTTCTCCTAATGCTTCAAATTTGCATGCCTGCCCAACAGTAAAAATATTTAATGTCATACAGAACAACATTACTTGGTAGAAAAGCTTTACTGGGTATACGGGTGATACTATCACTAGCACTGGAAAATATTTATCCAAGGCACAATTAAAATCTTGTTAATACCTTCAAGCCTGCCTCTTCTCTGAATTATCTACTTCTCTCATCCAGAAGTTAGCACTTCATTCTCACAACTCATCCCTTCCATCTGTCTTCTTCTGGTGCTGAATAATGTTCACATCAGGTGAATGTCATATTGTGTCTAGGAGTAGGTTTTTTGGTTTTACATTCCCTGTTCATAATGCTAGTAATGAAGCAAACAGTTGGAGCAACAAGGAATAAAAGTATCAAACCAATATCCCTAGTGACTTAATATTTGGTGTTCAATGAGTTTGACCTTCTATAAATCCAAAGGTCTGACTACGTTTAAAAAGAGCAATCAGTTCAAAACTGGGGCCTTACAACAGTTCACACAATCCAACCCAAATGAAAGGTACTGCAGATGTTTGGATGCACGGGAAGATAGCCCATTTGTCTCCGAACGTACTGTATTAAAAGGATATTCAGGATTTAAACAGCTCCTAAAAATTCTGTCTCTTTTTATGGGCGTATATGCAATACCATTTGCTACAGGATTCAAAAGCAATATGATTTACAATTTACATTAGCACAGACTGAATAAGCAACTGAGTAAGATCACTCAAATTATTATATGAATGCACATCCAATCCTTTCTGCAAGAAATGAACTGTAATTTCATGCTGTAAGATTTCACAATACAGGGAATTGATCATTAGATTTCCGTTTTTAAAAGAAGGAATATGAGAAAGATACAGTCAGATTTATAGTGATTTATCATTTCATATGACCTGGACTATTTCAACAGACTTAAAAAATAGAAATCTAAGCAGAATATATAAAAATTCTTTGTTAGGCTTAAAATACAAAGTTGTATAATATTTCTTAAAGATTTATCATATATTCTGGTATTATTTTTGCACCACAATCTAGAGTTCTATACAGCATCTATTACTTTTTCAAAACTCCAGTTTTGATTCTAAGAAAGAACACACACACATATTGGATGCACATGATACTCTGATTGTGCTGGAAACTTTTCTACAAAAATGAAGGTTTCTTTAAAACAGAACTCCAACCAATCTTAAGTTCTGGAACTCCTCTAGCAGTTCTAGTTTCAAAAGATAGTGCAACTAACTGAGATACTCTAATAGCTGCAAAACTGTGCTCTGATTAAGAGAGTTATTTTTGCCTAAGTTGCTGCCAAGTGATGAACAGCTTCATCCATGTTTCCTAAATAAAACATACCCCATTCTGGCTTATGTTGTTTAACAACAACAATTTTTAAATTATGTTTTTAAAGAATCCAACCTGAGGTGTGTTATTGTCTTTCCTGAGAAGGTACAAATTTCTACATGCTGCTCCTCACCCAGTGCAGTTGTATTACTTACCTTTAAACTTGCCTAAAGTTCACAAGGCATCTGGGGATCCTGGAAATTAAAATGTCTTTGCCTATTTCAGCATTTCTCTTCAGTCGCTTCGACAATCCAGACAGTTTTGTTCTGTACACTAAGTTGGTGTTGCTAATTTCAGGATGCTTTAGTGATTTTATAAGAATAAATGTATACTATTTAATATTCAGAGTTAGCCTGCAGGGAACAATGGACGTGATTGAAGATTTTCCACCAATAATGAAGGTTTATTTTCACTTAGCTTTTTTTCTGTCTCATTCTTCTGTAAACCAACACTGAATCCATGGTTTCATTTTTCTTCAGTGTACTTTTCTCTACTGAAAGTACTGTTTTTTGATTGTGAGATTCTGAGCTTGACAGCGGTTGCCTGGCAACTTAGTAAGCAGTATTTGTACTCGCACCTAAGAAGACTGAACTTGCCTCTTTCCTCTTTTCTTCAGGTAAATATTTTGGGTTCGGTGTTTGTTTCTTTTAATCATTATTGTTGCTGTTCTGCAGTATTTTATGGTGTTTTAGCCTTAGCCTTATTAATTTTCTCTCCTCCCCTCAACAGATGGTTTGCATTAAGCTTTATCTTTCTTTTTTTTTTTTTTCTCCCTCCAAAATACTTCCATATTTGTCTATGTGGCATTTCAGAACTTCAGTAAAAGTAGTCATTATAGAATGCTTCTGCGTCCTGCATATTCTGCAACACACACATGTGTATTTCAAAGTGTGTGTTGGGAGGGTGGAAGTAAAAGAGTGAACCATTCTGAATTAAAACAAAAATGTACAGCTATTCTTCTATCTTCTATATCTTCTATAAATATATTAATATCATTTTTAATTGACAGGTAACAGCTACAGTCATTATTATTCCATGCTCCTCTCTAGAATAGGGTATAACTTTACAGTAGTACAGATATGGTCTGACATTTGGCCTCGTCATTTTTTTTAACCTTTTGTCAGAGTCATTTTAAGTGTGAAAATGGGGTCACCTGTTTGGAGATGTTACTTGAAGGGTTAAGCTTTGGTGCGTCTTCCCAGCTCTTACAATCCCGAGAGCTACTCGTTCGTATGGAGAGCATATTGATGAATCCTAGATGAAGCATCAAAATGCACTTCACATGTATGAGGCTCATGGGTTTATGGAATTGGTTTATGGCACAGGAGAAAATAGGTTTCCTAGAGAGCATTTTTTGGTAGGCCAAAAATTTTATTTTGAAGTGTGATATCTCAAATTTATCCCATGACAATTTTGAATCATTATGGTTGGCTACTTTGCTCCTCAGCCTCCTTCATCCTGTGACTTTCCAATTCCATGTTGCAAATTCTCTGTTCTGCTGCTGGTAGCACTGCTATTCTTCCCTGGAATATGCTTTGAGACTTCTGGGAACAAAAGGTCCTTTTTTAATATACCTTGTTTGGGGAATCTAACTATTATGATTGGCTGATTGAAAGCATTTTTTTTTGATAGTTTTTGGGGCATATGTTACTAGACCCAGTGAATAAAGGTTGTGAATCATAATTTTCCCTGAGTTTCTCTCCTGCCAAATATATATGTATGTATATATAGTCCTCTATGTATATTTTAAGCTAGCCAGCAAAGTCTGTAAACAATGTAGAAAATTGTTCACAGTCAAGTTACAGTAACAGAATTTTGCCAATATATCAAAACTTAGCTTTTCTGATTAATAGAGAATTTAAGAAAATCACATCTATTCTCATTAAGTAAACTGAGTAAGAGTCTATATTTGTCTCAAATGATGTAATGTTGTAAATCTGACATTTACATTTTGTCTCTTGTTCTATCTCTCCCTTTTCCTCTCTCTGCTTTTGCTCTGTCCCATAGTGAGGTAACCTGAGAGTCATTTATATACAGTTGTTATGACTCAGAAAAACATAGAAGCCTTAGAAGATACTTTCACTTCACTGAACTGAGAAAATTGTTCTTTACACACTTTGTTCTTTACACACTTTGTTTGTCTGGTTTGTTTGTTTTGAGTTTTTGGGTTGAATTTTTCTACTATGAAAATTTTTATTGAACGTTTTAGTTAACAGACAGTCCAGCTGTAGCCGATAAATGTACATAATAGTAGACTTTTATCTCTACATGCTCTAAGAGAAGATACATGAATGTGATTTACAAATACAGAAGCTTATATTTGTCTTGTTACAGCTAAGTAATGGTGTTTTATTAATTCATAAATGAAAACAACATTAGACCAATTTATAGTATAGGCTTTTTCAAGGAAGGGGAAAAACACACATCAAGATATGCTTGCAATTTTTATGCTAATGATGTCATATAGAGAAAAAATTTGGTACTATGTGGGAGTATACCCTCACATCAAGACTGTTGTTGAGGTATTCAACCTCAAAAGAAGTTATGCTCTCTTTCTTCCTCAGTAGCTCTGTCTCACTTCCTTACTGAGACTCAGTTTGTCTCTGGTTTCCTAATCCAAAATTTGGTGTTGAGCAGTTAGAAAAATGTCACAAGCTGCTGGAAGCATTTAAGTTCCTACTAGACATCATGTTCAGGATGATAACATGATTCCAGCAAACATGCTGCAGCTTTGACACTCTTGAACTAGGCACATATATATTTATCATAGCTTAAGCTCTTGAATATGTACACAACTCTTTGCTTATTTATTCTTGATCCATCAACTTTTTTTTTTTTTTTCCAGGTATAATTAGTTTCCCTGCAGCGTATAATTTATCTTCCCTGGAGTAATCTTCAGTCTCAGTAAACACGAAATAGTAGAAGGAAAATTGTACCTGGGATTCTCAAACATAAACTACTAGGGGAACCAATCCCTTTTTTTTTTTTTTTTTTTTTTTTTCCCCTTGGAATCACAGTGTCCTGGCTGCTTTGGGAATTTGATATGTGTAGAGAACATGCAAGTGACATTATAGGTGATTTCTAAAGAGCAGAACTGTTTGCTGGGACTAAAGTTTGCTGTTGTCATGAGCCCTAGAATTATGGGAAAGGTATTGCACTGGACAGGAAAATGTCAGTGACGTGTAATAGCATCCCAATATCGGGACATATTTAATCCAGAACTAGACATATCCATACTCTGTATGCTTTCAAACAACAGTAGGGAACTGAGTAGGTATGAAACTGATCTGGGCTGGGAAGGAAGAGGGTGGCTGTTCAGTTTCCCTACTGTGAGCACAAAGGATGACGATTATCGAAGGATTCTGTCCCTCATGGCCTTTTCTCAGTTGTCTTCAACTGGTAACCTAGTGAAAGATGAAAGTTGGGAACATAGTGGATGCAAGAGAAATAAAAGAGCAACAGTTGAGGAATAGTCTATTAAATTATTAATAGTCTATTAAATAGCAATTGCAATAGCAATTTCTTAATTTCACAGCTAAAGATATGTGTTACAATTTCATAGCACAGGAGAAAGTAGGATGATACAGAGGAAGCCTGGCATTGGCTGATACAGGAAAGACATGAAGGTGGAGGTCCATATAAAGAGAGAAGAGCAAGAGAAGATACTGAGAGGTAAATTAGTGTGTGAGTGATTCAATAAATAAAGACAGAACCAGGATAGAGAACAGAAAGAAAATAAACCAGAGCTGGAAATCAGTTTGGAAAAGGCCTTAGATATTTTGTATATCTTCTTATATAAAACACGGTATACATTGTTTTCTAAAAGGTAATTTTGCATCTTTTGGAATTTGTGCATCCCCTATTTATTTTCCTTTTTCTGCTGCAGAATACCTCTTAAGATTTTTTTTTTCTCCCAGCTTCACCATGGAAGTAAAAGATTAAAAGGGAAGGATTTGGGAAAAGATGGGAGAGACGTGGCAACCTTTTCCAGAAACAGGCTAGAATAGTTTGAGAGGAATATGGAAAAGAGGGATAGGAAAAAGAAAATCAGAAAAAAAGGGAGGGAGGTCTGGATACTTTGGGTGGAAGGAAGACAAAAATAAATAAATAGTGATGTTGTGATTAAGTACAGAAAGATAAAGGCAAAAATAAAGCAAAAGAGGGAAATGGGAATGGGAACTTCAAAACAGAGTTGAAAAAGTTGAAAAAAAAAATCTACTATGACAGAACTAGAAGTGATAACATGGTAGTCTTGAATACAAGAGTATTATAAGCCATTGGACTTTGTTTTCCCTTTCAGAAACTGTCTGACTCAGGTGGCAGATCTGTGTCTACCTTTATTTCTGTTTATAAGTAAAAGTAGCAATACCTTAAGTCTGAGAAGCAAAATTGAATTTCACACTTAGGAAAAGCAAGGGTGGTGGACAAGGAATGAAGATGTTATTTAGCTTATGTTTTTGTGGCATTTTAATATCGCGTGATTGACTTTTGTTGAACATTGTTTGCATGGTTACATTCCCATTCTGTAATCTTGTTTAAAATCCACTATAATTTATTTCTACTCAGCATGTTTTCTGATTGCAATTATCTCTTTATTCTTATCTTTAACTGCAAATCTTAATGACAGTTTTGATTAGGAGTCTGCTGCTTATTGATTCTGTTGATATGTGTGTAGCAAGTTATTTATGTACTTAATTTAAATTAATTTTATTTGCAGGGTTGAAGCAGGTGTTGTGAAGCTGTGATATTGTTTCTTTCCTCCCCTCCCACAAACTAGACAATGAAGTGTCACCTATGTTAGGCTTTTTTTCCAGAAGTTTTTGTTTTCTTTATCTATATGTTTCCGATCAGAGTTGCATGAGAAATGACTTCCCTAGCTGACATGAGTATATCTTATGTGACTTGTAGTTCTCTGCCTCCCTGTTGGATTCCTACTCTATTCTGTTACTACTTTCTGGCTCTGTTCACATGCATACATTTTACATATTTTCAGACACTGATTCTCAGCAGCACATCACAGCTTCCCCAGATATATGTACTCTGTGTGTGTGAATTTGTACATACCAAAATATATTTTTTCTGCCCCGTTCCCTTTTCTGTCTTGCTTTCTGGAAAAAAAAAAAAAAAAAAAAAAGAAAAATATTTCTTAATTCTTCTAATTCTTCTAATGAGAATCAAAGGTACCTAATGAATATGAATATGCCCATATTCATAACACTTGGAAATGATATAGATCTTTGCAGTTCTGTATGCCTACTCTTTTGTCCTGCCTCATATATCAAGTCCCTTTTTGTTACCTAGGTGAAGAAAAAGAGTTTTAATTAATGGTATATGCATAATCCCCAAGAAAAGATAAAATAACTATTCAAAGACTGTTTTTATGTAGTATTCTGGCACCCTTAAGGTCTTTACATTTCCCACTTAAAATTGACCCATCTGAGAATGATGATAATCACATTGTCAAATTAAATTTTTTTCAGGCAGGAAAATGACTATTTTTTTAATGGAGTGTTATTTATTAGATATCATTATGGATTTATTTCTCTGCAATTTATAATTAAGTTTTCTGGTCTTATTGACAGATATGAAAAAAATCCAGCAATTTCTTTATATGTCTGTAGTGTATTCTGGAAATGACAATATGTTTTAGGAGATGTTTTCCTTGTTCCTGCACTGCAAGATGCAAGCATGAATCCAGGACCAAATATGTTGAATTTATGGTACTAAGACTCTGAGACTTATATTTCTTATCAGTAGATGTCACACACTTTGTTTTATATTGTTGGAGTTCCTAGTTGAATATGTTTCACTGCATATCTTGAGAAGGCTTTAGCCATTCACTTTATTACTGTGTAATGGGAAATAAATCAGAGACACAGTGTCTTGTTCTTTTAGATGCTGTTAGGGTCAGGCTGCTATATAGGATCATTAATTTGAAGTCATAACGAGCCGTTCTGTAGGCAGCTCATTTTCCATCAGAAAAGATCTTTTATTTATGTTTTATTATTTCAGATTTGAAAGTCTTTTTGCTGATATTGTTTTGTTTTGTTTGTTTTTCTTGGTGCTGCCATCATTAACAATGGAAGTCTATTTTTATTCTCACTCCTGTAGACCTCTGAAAGTGACTGGCATGAATGCATAGCTGTGGACGTTATGTTTAGAGTCATCATTGTCATATTTGTTCAAAGTTTAGAAAGTATAATTTCTTACAAGTAGAATGAACTTGCATATGATTTCATGTCAACTAGAAAAAATAAACACAAGCTAGCCACTTTTTGAAATGTCTGCATAGAATGAGCACTTTTCAAATCAGGGAATAAGAGCTTTCCTTAATTATTTAATTTTTTTTTTTCCTTCCATACTTCCCCACATCTCCGTGCAGACTGTTCCTAAGCTGCACAAATTGGTAACTACTAGAATTTAAGCTGAATCATGTATGTTCATGGTAGTGTGCGGTTTCACTTGGTTCATTATGGATATCACAAGAAGTCTTCACAAAAAGATATAAAGGGAAGGGAAGTGGTGCCTCTGGGAGTTTCTGGTCACCCATTGTAAACTGCTCTGGAATTTAAGGTCCTGGAAAAGATGAAATGATGGAGATGGAAAAGGGAAAGCAATCAAAGACCTCTACTTTTTTTTTTTTTTTTTTTTTACAATTTCAATGGAAATATATCAACCATATAATTTGAATTTCATGATCTAGATTTCTTTTCTTCAAGGAGGAGAAAAAATCTTGCATGTGCACTATCTCCTCTCCTGTTCTCCCCTTTACCTACCCGACATGACAATCATGAACAGCTCTAATAAACCAAAAATACACAACTATTGTGCGAGGAACAAAGAAAGAGTCTGAAAGATGATCTTAGGTAGTGGAGTCTTGGATCTTAAAAGAGTTTAGACAAAACTTCACACTGCAACCAAACTTTGTACTGCTAGGGGTTTCTCAGGTCAAGTGTTCTCATGCTCCCATTTTCTCTAGAGCTGTGATTTCTATAGGAGTGCAATCTGTGTCAATTACGTGTGCTTCAGCTGCTCAGACAATGGGATTCTCTATTGTGAATCATCTTGTGTAACTGTACCATTCCGTGGAAGGTCTGCTACCAGTGTCACTAGTATTGTTTTCCTAAAATAGCTGTCTGATAGGCTATTGAATGAAGCATGAATGAACAAGGCAGACTTTGTCAGTGTTGGTGCAATGCCTTGTCACAATATACTTTTATTTTTTTATAATAATACCTTAATTTTAACATCTGTTTTCTACATTTACTAGTCAAGCTAGGCAATTTGTCAGGACGAATAGGGATTTTTTCGAACTTAAGATATGGCAGAAAAGTGAGTTGTTGACAGGTTTATGTGTTTCAACCTGTTGGAGAACTATTTTCCCATTGCTTTCTACTCAAAAGCTATGCAAATATAAATTAATATTCAAAGAAGCAACATAACAATTGTTATTAATGTACAGTGCCCTCCTAAATATTTATTGCTGCAGTACAACTTGTAGTTTGTATGGATCTGTTTTCATTGTAGTTTATTAGCAATCAACAATTATTATTCGGATCTGGTGTTTACAAACTATAATGCATCATTCTCTTATCTTTTATTTATGAGACAATGTCAAATGAAAGAAGCAAATTATGCCTTTGTATTTGGTTGGAAGAGCTCTGCACTCTACAGCATATTAACTTTGCATTGAAGTGGCAGTATTCAGTGTTCTGCTCTGACTCCCATGTACAACTAATCTGCTTTAATCTCACGTCAGAGGAGAAGGTAGGCTCTCTAGGGGTGTCTCACACGGAGGCAACTGTTATTTTAAAAATAGTTCAAGAAAAACCCTGATCCATTAAAGTCAATGGGAGATTTACAATTTACTTCTAAGAAGCCAAGTTTCCATCCCTTCTGTTCGCTGTGTTTAGTTGACACCTGTGTTTAGCAAAAAGGAAGCAGAAGAGAATGTATTCCTTCTGTTCATCCTTCTCTCAAGGGAAATAATTCTTAGTACATGAAAAATGTTTGAAATGGAACTGCGTAGATCCTGCTGTTCCCATTTTATAGCTGTCAGCTTCAAGCAAAATATTTTAAGAATGGAAAAATTACACTATCATATTATCTCTGGTGTGATTACAACTGTTAATATAAAATTAGCATTTTGCTTCTGTATTCTTAAAATTGCTACAATTACAGTTGCATATAACTGATTGTATTTTTATTAGATTACCATATCTCTATTGTGCTACTTTGAAGATGATATGAACTTATAGCAAAACTCTATTGTTCAATTGAGCAGTACTGAAAAAGACAATATGAATTTTTGAAGATGATATGCATTTACAGTAAAACTCCATTGTTCAATTGAACAATCCTGAAAAACAATACAAAAAAAAAGTGTCTCAAATAAAACATGTGTAATATTAAAAACAAACATTGAAGTATTTTTACTAGTACATGCTATATTTTGGTTCTGATTTAGGACTCCATTATGATAGTAAATTTTCCTTACTTTTTATTGTTGAGTAATAGAAGTTATTTTATTTCAATTACCTTTTATATAGAGGGCCTGCACTGCCAAAAGAAATTTGTAGTAAATGCTAGTTTTACTTTTTTAACATTAACTTACAATTAGTATTAATTAACTAATGCTTAATTGACTGCATTAAAGTGCATTTTAGTATTAAATTATTACTGAGTATTAAAATTTTACTAAATGACTGACTACTGACATTTTTTAAGTTCTGGGGCTTGATTCTACAAGAAATCTTAGCATTAACAGCTCATTCATAACTGAAAAATATTTTATATCCTAAATCAGTTTCTTAATCTCTGAAAAGAAGATATCTAGAATAAGGCAATATCCATGGTCATCCATATCTGCATGAGAAAGCAATTTAATTTCTGCCTGTTTTATCTGTAATATATTGTAATTTGGCTAAAGATTTCTAGGCCATACAGTCAATAGTCTGAGTAAGTTAGGATAAATTTTCCAAGATATTTTGAGTTCATTAAAGCAGGATCAAATCTGCCTAAGAAACTAACTAACAACTATAATGCACGATATAAAAGTGGCCAAGAATGGTCAAATCCATTTATTTTCATTGAAGAAGAGGTTTCAGGCATAAAAATCACAATCAAGACACATGCATTACTTACTTATTATAGGAGACAATCTGGCCTGGGACTGTGATTTGCTAATCACTTAATACCTTAGTATCATTCAAAGCAAATCTGTGACACTGGAGGTCTCGGATGGATCTCCACAAACTTCAGTTTGGTTCTTTAAAAGGAAAGCAGTACCATCTTCTATTAATGTGGCAGCCCCCTTGCCTTTCAAGCCTGCATTCTTATAGAACTGCCTTAGAAACACTATTCTTAGATTTTAAAAATGTATCATTTATTACTGTTTATGCAGTCCTGACTATGTTGGTTGTCAAGGTCAAAAAATGTAAATAGGAAGCTCTACTTCATATTTAGATAAGTGTATTTTTTTCTTCTTCATATACTCCTTAATAGGAGTATTTTAGCCTTCTATACAGGTCTGAATTTTATTATATATGTTATGGCAGAATTATTTATTTCATAGATTTGGACAGTAGATTGAGGCATAGTTCATGATTTAGTTTTCCCCATAGTATTATGTCAAAAACTACATACATATCTTAACGACACCATACATGTGACAACACTATGACATATTTTCAGAATATATTTGCTCCTTAAATCTCACAAATATAAAAGACTTATTTTAAGGATATGAGGGAAAGAACCAGAATGTGAATTTTCTGAAGAAAAGTATTATACACACATATATGTGATTCACAACCAAAGTAGTATGTGAAATGTAGTACATTTTGCTTTCAGCGTGCCTGCATCTACCAATGAAGCATTTATTCTAGCTAGAGTGCAGACTGTCTTGTTACCATAAATTGAGACATGTAGTGTATTGGAATTTTCCGAAATTTAAAGCACAAGGAGTCTGGGAGTGAGGTGGCTTTATGGATTTAAACTATTCCAGTTTTCAGTTTGGTGTTATATCCCTATATATTGAGTTTTTTTTTTGCATATCTATCATGATTAAGAATCTCCTGAATCCTCTCACATCCCTCCGAGAAAAGGTTAGAAAAATTTGCCTGCTTCAGCCACATCTTGCATAAAACAGAAGGGACACAATGCACAGGGCACGGAGAGATGAGCAACCTGTAGTTTACCAAATCCTTTGACTTTCCGGAGCTGTGCTCTGACGAAAGAAAGAGTGGCTTCCCAGTCAGCAGACATTATAACTCTAGGTTGTGTCAGTAAGGTCACAAGCGCATTGTGCTTGTCATATGAAATTACTAGTGACAGTTGATGGGAAACATAATGTGGTGAAATGATTAAAAACACACCTGTGATCATATTATCAATAAAAATTAAAATGGCCTGTCTCAACTGACTTTCTCTGCTGTCATGTACTGTGCACAATTTCCATGGTAATGAAGCATTTATGCTGCTTATGCTAGTCTTAGATAATGTGTTCCCCTCAGGTGTATAGTTTTTATCATCATCCATTTTACTGTATGAATGCTGACGTTGTAGATGATTGCAGATGTGCCATAATGCTTGATTCTTGCAAATGCTCTCCCTACCTCTTTCTCTACATAGGTATTTATATCTTTGTCACAAAGCCACTGAATGTTGCCTATGTCAGTATATTGAGACTTTCCTTGAAAAGATTTAGCAGATGAATTGATGCAGCAGAGGGTTGGCATATAAGTTTTACTGAATATTATGCATTTATATGTAAATAATCTATATATAGAATATATTATTTAAACTGCATTCATTTTCAGTGTTCTTTCTCAGACTGTTTTGGAGAGGCCAGTAAAAATATAAAATTCTTTAAATATCCAAAGCTCTATGATACATATATTTTCTGTTTAAATAACATTGATAAAAGTGTATTTCATTTTAGTTTATTCAATGATTTCTTCCTTCCCCTAGAGGCCTCAAATCAGTTAAAAATGTCACCCTGTTTAATGCTGAAAAGATAAGTAAAGAAAAAATCACCATACGTGCGAAGACAGGCAGCCCAGTAGTCTTAAAGACTGCTGCCGAATGAAGCATGTTGAATAGGTTTTCCATGTGATAGATTCGTATTTCTTTTAGGATAGTCTCTAGCTATGCTGTCAAGTTTGGAAAAAAGAGTCCAATTTATATTTTAGATTTCTAACCATTCCTTTCTTGGCCTTGTGAGCCTCTCTGCTCTAGGGGCAATCCACCTCTTGCAAAACAGATTTGTTTTTTAGTTACTTTGATATTTTGCTTTGAAATCTTTCTTAAATGAATTAAGCCATAAAAGTGATAATAGTTTAGAATAAATATTTCTGTGAAAATATATTTCACTATCATTTTCCTTAAAGTGTTTTTTTTTTTTTTTTTTCCATTAACCTTTCTTTCTCTTTTGCAAATGTCAAGTAACTCCATAGGAAAATATTACAGTGTTCAAATATCAGAGTTTTATAAGACTGTAAACTCCATGTTACTGTTAAAGCACTTTATATAATTAGTAATCTTTTTCTGAGGCAGAAGTCATTTATTTGAAATGAGTGCGTACTATCCAGTACTGTAAAGCACAGTATTGGGGAAGTACTGTGAAGTATAGTATATCTGGAAGTCAACAGATTATTAACTTCTAAAAGGGGAAGTTCACCTAAAAGTGATGAATGATGGCACAGTCACCAGCAAAAATACATTCACTGAACCACAGAAATTGAATAATTTGTTCTCTGTAATTATAAAACTACAAAGAATTGATAATACTTTACAAAATGGCACACAAAAGTCATATGAGCTCACGCAATTATGATTATTACATTTTTCAGAAAAAAAGTGATGTTGGCTCACCCTAATCATACTAACCTTTCATGGGGTTATTTATGATGCCATTGAACTGCATCTTCTGGTTTAAATATGTATGTCCGTCAGGCTCACAACTTCGTTATCATAGACCTTGTGTTGAACCTCTGGGCTCAAGTTTAGAGAAATGCCAGAGTTCAGTTATCTTAGAACAGGTTTGAGAAAGTCAAATGGTCAAATGGTAATGGTCAACAACTAAAACCTCATTAATGAAGAAAGTGAAAAATCATATTAATAGAAAAAGAAAATAAGATAATGTTTGTAAACATATTCATGAAACAGATTAGGACCTATGTTCCCCTGAGTCCATATGGAACTATAATAAAAGTTATAAATATTATTAAATTAGTGTGGCCAGAGAACAGGCAGGTAAAAGTAAAAAAGTATTTTGATAGTTCATTTGAATCAATGGGAATGACATTCATTCTGAAGTGTGCTCACTAGAAATTGAAAGGAAGATATAAATTTATTTAGTCAGAAAAAAAAGTGCATCTTTTTCAGAGATTGAGGTTTCATGTCCAGTCTCAATCAGATCTGGTACTTTGTTTTTTGAGGAGATACAAGGTTCCTCTTTATTTAAGATTTTGTTAATTTTCCTAATTTCTTGTAGTATATTCCTTTGAAACCAACCTTTAATTGAAAACATCAAATTTAATCCACATTTTTTTAGGCATCCAGTACTTCTATACTTTTTCCACTAGGTAGAAAACACTAAAATAGCATTATCCTTATTGCAGTTTCTCTTGGTTTTGCTTCTAACCTAGAAAACATTTAAGCAAGTTCAAAGTTTCAAATATACGAATAAGTCCATGGATCTTATTGAAGCAAATTTTCTTTGTGCATTTCCTGATGTTTTCTGAATGTAGAAATGTTTATTGTTTCACAGAATCAGGGTTGTAATTTGTCTTGAATTCAGATGACAAAGATCAAATGAAAATTATCTACTGCTATTTAAAATTTGTTTCAGCAGATTTACTTTTTCATTTCTTGGTACAATTTAAAAGACTAAAACTATGCTTTTCAGCTTATACACTTATGCCTGTTGAGACAATCAAACTTAATTTCACACCTAAAATATATTTTCATTAAAAACCTCTTTAGTCTTCTAATTTCATTGTCGTCAGGCGTTAGGTAGGGAAAAATGATGTTCCTTTATTTGACCATTCTGAACTTATTGACAACCTTATGAAGAGACCATATTTGTATTTGCATTATTTAAATTGTTTATACATGTAGTTTATGCTTTCAACATAATTCCAGCCACCAATTTGGCCACCCAATTGCTTTATCATCAACTAAGCATGGAAGATCCACACATCTGAAGGCTCTTCTATTTTGTTGGGATGGTTGGCAGAAGGCACTGATTCTTAGACTTTCTGTCAAAATTTATCTTGAAAAAAGCAGTAAGTCCTATAGGCAACTTCGCTCAAGGAGCTCGTAGAGAGGAATACACCAAAATGACTTTCTCAACTACAGATTCATCACAGACCCTTCCATCTGAAATTTCTAATTATTTTACAATATTGTTTACAGAATTGTATATTCATAGAAGCTATGTACGCAAACTGATAATTTTGATTTTGTATTATCTATTACTAGTTAATTGAGGACTACCATGAGAGACTCATCCTTGCACTGCACTCACAGACAATTAGATTCAGGACCCTAGCATATCTCTCATACTCTATTATTATAGCATTCTTATTATTAATGCAGCTTTATTTTCCTTAATTTTGCATACCACATTAACTCACAGGGCAACTACTGCAGCTGTTCAGGAAAGAAGGGAAGATTAACCTATAGGAAAACTTTCTGGTTTTAACAGTAGTATAAATATAGGTGGAATTTCACTTTCACAGGTCTGTTTTTGACCTTTTGCAATCTAATTTTTCTTTTTATGCAATCAGCAAATGGGGTGATTATAATCCTTGTGTAAAGATCTAGGGTTAATATTCCACAGTTCTTTTACATGAATACAAAAAATGAAAAGGTTTTCCAGAGAGATGTTCAAGCCACTAGAAGTCATGCTGCTTCTCTGAACCACTCTGGATAGGACTCACTCTCAAGTAATCGCAAGGAACTCTCAGATGGAGTCTGCATTTCTTTGGCTGGTCTTTCCTCTTTCTTGTTTTCTTCCTCCTTACAATCATCTGAGGATTTCAAAAGTTATCTATTTATATGTATATTTATTATATCACTGAATATTAATCAGTGTTTTCTCTGCAATATGTTATTTGCCTCTAAACCCTTTTCAAGTAATAGCACAAGATACCTCCTTGTTGTTCAGGCCGACTCTGTCTTGAATGTTTGTCTTGAATCTGGAGTTATCACTTCTGTACTGATTACACCACAGATACTTTTCCACCTCTGATTTCTTCTTTCCTGCATAGTATTCCCAAATGCCAGGCTACCAAGGTCTCTTGGCCGTCCTGTCTTTCATATGGGAAATATGTACAGTATCTGCTCCATGCTAAGTTCATAGGATCATAGAATCGTTAAGGTTGGACAGGACCTCCAGGGAGCATCTAGTCCAATTCTGCCATCATTCTAATTTATCTGCCAAAAGATATGAACTTGCAATTTAAGACTATTTTCCATCCTTTTTCTCTATTTTTTTCAGTGCCAATTCCCTAATAAATCACAAGTTTTATTTTTGTCCTCAGTGTAAAAACCTGACATCTACCATCTCTTCTCTGGGCTCTGTGTACCCTTTCCTTCACTTGTCATTATTCCCTTAAGATTGGCCTAAATTAATAAGACTATACTAATTTTTTCTCCTTCTCTGCTACCTACATATCTCTTTTTCTTCAATGGACATCATCCTCTTTCTGTCTGAAGCTTTGGAATCACAGCTATTTTACTGATTGTTATTTTGACTATCTTTCCTTGCACTTATTAGACCCTCATCCTGTTTTCTTAGAAATTTCTGTCATCTGTAGAGCACTGCAGATACATAGAATGCATGTTCTCTTCTGCATTGCACAGATCAGGGTTTGTTTTGTTTTGTGTGTGTGCTTTTTTTTCCTGGGAGGAAAAAAAAAGAGTTTAGGGAGTCAAAAAGTTGTTTTGACTCTCTTGTAGTGCTAGATTAAATATAACATGGTCCTTTAAAAATATTTTAGGATATTTAGACACAAATTACAAAGAACAGGCATAGAATTTAGCTTATGAAGAAGAGAGAGAGCTTTAGGTAACTTAGTAAAGGAACTGCCAGGTTTTTTTCATGAGAGAGCGAGAATATTTACCAATTGCTGCTTTTCATATTTTCCTTTGCTGTTCTATTCACCATTGTTGCCATAACAATGTTCCTGAAATTGAATTTGCTGTCTGTGATATTAAGTGTTCCTGTCCAGTAGCTGTGAGATAATATATCTAGCAGCACATGGAAATGGATCAAAAGGAAAACTGTGAAGCATTATGCTACAGGGAGCATCTATTTCAGTTTTGTCTCTGGTAGGCTGAGTACTACAGAAAGTTTAAATGTAGAAATTCTTTGTCTGAATGCAGTCTTGATAGAGGAAGAATGATTCCACACTTCATTACCATTCTGAAAAGAAACGTGTTTCCTTCTCCTAAGAAATATTACTATTTCCATTTGCTTCAATTATCAGATGTGTGTGCATTTTGATTTCTTAAGATTCAGTGAAACAAGCAGTCGAATACCTTGTGATCACTAATACTTTTTATAAAGTGAGCAGCATAGGTTGCTATGTATTTAGCCAGTATATGAAGTGTCATATCACAAGCTAATTTTCTGGCTTTCCCGTAAAAGTAATGTTGACCATACTGAAGATGTAGACCTGGAGTAAAAGATTACCATAATCAGCATTTAAGATACATTTAATCACTTTATTTTTACTTTATAAAGTTAATGATTCTTCACTCTGCGCTGAAACCAGAAAAAGAAGAATGTAAGAAAAACTCATTTTACTAATTTATTTTGTTTTACTTTAGCAACTTATTTTGTTTTAAGATTTGTGTGGAAGTTACTGACTTCTCTTTCTGTATACCTAATATAAATGAGAGCTTCTAGCCTTCTAAAATGATCCTATCCTGCTTTGGCCTGCAGTTTATATCGACTATTAGTGAAATCACTATTATTTCATCATTGGTTTTTGTTTTGCTTTTCAGTGCTGGTATTATGCACCTATAGACTTGACCTATGATATAGACTTGACTTTAAAACACATTTTCAATATTATTTTCAAATATTTAGCATCAGTATGAATTCATTCTATGTGCTCAGTCTTTTCACAAGTTGCAGAAGTTTAGGTATTTAGGAGTTGTTAGTAGGAACAGAGTTTTAAAAGACTTGAGTGATTTATTTGCTGTCAGACTTTATATGCAGGCTTTCTTGTCATTCACATCAGATAATGGTGAATACTCTTGGCTGGATAGACTGTGAAACCTCTTTTGGTATGAACGTGTTCATATTCGTAAAAACTGGTGAATCACTGTAGCAAAATCATTCATCAAACGTATGTGTGTTTGTGGTTTTTTTTGTTGTTAATATAGAACAACGTGCACTCACAGAATATCTTGTAAAATATGTTTGGAAATTTGATTAACAATCATATAAGCATAGTTACTAGTACCTTTCATCAGAGTCACTCTGGTATTTGCAGACTCTATGCAGATATGTTTAGTGAAACGTGTTTTTAAGAAGTGGGGATTTCAGTTTCTGCTTCTTCGATATATAAATTACATTTTATTTTATCTAAAATGTTTTACAGGTATGTAAACCTACCCAGTAGGGCTACTTTTGATGATAAGGAGGATGGTTAATACGTCTTTAAACTGCTCCTATGCAAATGTCAAGATTTTTTCCAATTGAAGTAGCAGATTTTCATAGTTTTTTTGTTTGTTTGTTTTGTGTAAACTGAACTTTTTACGCAGTATGAATGTGCTGGTATAGAACTGAAAAAAAGAAAAGGAACCCAACCCTAAATATTATTACACTTTAAAAATATATTTATATATATATTATTTAAAAAAAATATAAAAATTTAAAAATTAAAAATTATGTCTCTTTAATCTGAGATTTCTATCTTGGTAAGTCTTCATGGCCACATGATATTCAGAATTAAATTAGAGGCTCATAATATATGACTGAATGAAAAAGATCATTTTTAGAATTGCTGATGTGAAGTTTGTGAAGTTTGATTCTATATGTTTGTAGAAAGATATTGAAGTCCAGATTTGAAAAGTTATATATATCTATCCTGAGAGGAAAATCATTTTCTTGACTGTGGCAAGGCCTGCATTACTATAGGCTATATAGAGGCTACAGGTTACCATTCCTCCATTAATCTACCATTAATGATGAGTAAGTCATATGCTGTTCTGCTAAGAAATTAATTCTGTCTATTGACCCTTGATTTCATGCTTACTGGTATGATACATTCTTGATTTTAATTTTAAGCTTTCCCCCTAGTTAAACCTTTGGACATGTCAGAGCATAACACAGGTGACACAAAAACTATGTATTTTTCATGCACACTCTTCTTGTACTGTCAGTGTTATACTCCTACTCAAAACTTGAAAATAAACTCACAGAGAAATGCCTATTGTTACTTTATACTTCTACTCTATGCTTCTTTTCCTCAAAGAGAGTATTCTAAATATTGTTCTATTCACCAGCACTAGACAACTTTGAGTAAACTTTCAAAGATTTTATTTGCTTTTCATGCTGAAAAATTGCATGGAACTTTTTGTTGGTAGCAATATTAAGATCAACATAAAGATATGTTTTAAATAGAAACATGGAAATACGGAGACTGATCAGGGAGCTGTAAAAGAATAGAAAGATAAATAAAGCATGTTTGAAAACGTTAAAAAAGTAAAAGTTAGATGCAAGTGAGCACACAGGAAAATCCTGAGTTTCAATGTTTTAGAATGATGCTCAGCATTTTATAGAGACTCAACTACCTATTTTTTAAAACAAAATATACACATTCTGCAATATACATATGGGATGAAAGTTCTGTTTTGAGAGTGGAAAATATAACTTCTATTATAAGCAGAGAATTAAAATCATTAAGTCACTACATAATAATCTGTAGAAAGTCTACTCTTCTAAGCCCTTGCTGCAGTACAAAATAAAAGAAGGCTGGATATTACAAAGACAAAAATTGTGTGAGAAAATCTTCCGGGAAGGGAATAGGAGAGAGTGTGAACAGGAGACTATATATAATTGAAATTCATTATTTTAACATAGACATTGTCATGTTAATTATATTAAAATCCTGTTGTGTGGAAACACGCTATATTTTGACAAGATATGAGGAAAACATAAAATGGTCCCTATAAAATGGCAAAGAGATTCAGATGAACATGTTCAGAAAGATGGAGGATCCCCATGACTCCCACATTAAAATTAATTGTTTCCTGATACTCCGTAGCTGATATTAGTCAGTGAATGCAGGATGTTTTCTTAACAAAGAAGGAAGATAGGTATGCATAAGCAAAGGGAATGACTGAAGTGCAACTCTACTGAAGAACATTATTTAAATAAAAAACAAATCCATTTATTATTATTATTTATTTATTCTTGCGTCAGTAGGAGTTGTACAATCCCTTTTTCCACTCATATTGATTACGTTTCAAAGCAATATAAAGCTCTAGGTCTTCTGGGATGTCCAAGAACATGATCACTATTTACAGTTGAAGGTAGATTAGTTATTGGCTTTAAAATGTTTTAGAGACTCTAGACAGCCAATATGACATAATTTCACCTGCAGAAAGTCAGGTTCCTACTTCCTACTTTGTCAAATTCTGGATGGTAAGTTCTTTGTTGTATTCCTAGAGCCATGTTATTAAACTCCATTTTTTGACAAATATGGGATATGGGTGCATATTAAAGGCTCAGTTTTCAACAAATGCTGCTATAACCCCCCCCACACACACACAATTCTACAGTTTTTCAAACTCATATTGATTTTTTTCTCTGCCTTTTCATTCAATTTTATATCTGAAGAATTCAACAAAACAATTAACTATGCAAAAGAAAGAATAAAAACCTATTTCAACATGCTTTGAGTTAACATTACAGTTTTGTTCTGATAATTATAAAAAGCCTGAAATAGAAATTGAAACTTTAAGTCAAATTCAGTGTGTGTATCCCAGTGACTCCATGATTTCTTCTGCATGTTTTAATGTTGCTAATACATTAGCTAGGATAAGAATCTATGTTAATCTCATTATGTCTTGCTCTGTATGGCACATCAGTTCCCATACCAGTGCAATCACTTTGATCATCAGCTACTCAGTATTACTTCACTGTCAGTCATATGTCCTCCTTGTTTATATTAAATAATTTCCGTTGACATAATTAATTTTCTGTAGAAAAATTTTGCTTTATGCTATTGATTATCTTTAAAAGAAATTGCGTATAAGAATGATTGCTTTGGTATTTTCCCTTCAAGTCTAACCATTTTCTAGCAAAGAAATCCCTGAATGATATCCCTGTCCACTGCAAAGCTGAAAATTGATTTATTTTTAAAATTAACATGAGAAAATCTGGAGAAAATTATTTCTCTTTCCTTGAAAGAAGAAGCGTTTTTCTTAACTAGATTAAAGTTAAAAATGTAGCAGCTGTCTAAAGACTCTGAAAGTATTTGAGAATTAGAAAGCCTTCAGAGGAAATACATCTGAGAATAAAAGGCAAGGAGGGCAAGCACAGATGTTTTCTTCCAGATTTAGATATATTTTATACTTTTTACAGTGTATTACTTTAAATATATCATTCGTCTTGTAGAGTCAAGCCCCAGAACTCAAAAAATGTCAGTTAAGGTTCTTGTAAAACCTAAATTTGGCACTGATACAGTATGTGTATACACAAATGTGTTAAATAGCTTGCAGTTGCATAATCAAATGTTCCATTTCTGAGCATGTCTTTTAATCACACTTTTCCAAAAAGGTCACTGATTCTGTGTTCTTTATGTGTTAGCTGACAGCACTAGACACTTGGGTCTAATTTACAGGAATCTGAGGATGCTCACCTGAGCTCTGCTCTAAGTCTATGCAGAGCAAAAAGCTCCCTTTACTCTGAAAAATAAACCGATGGACATTGCAAATTGAGCACCCAAAAATGGGCATGTCCTTTATAATTTGACATTAATCCCTTTGGTCTTGGCTCCTCTTGTTTAAAATGACAATAATACTGCATCATCTCCTGTGGGTATTCTGAAGATCAATTAACTAATGATAGTAAAGAATGAAGCTCTTATAAAGAAAATATCACTGAAAAATCCATTGGAGAGTTACTGATTCTACATTCAGAGGAAATCTTGAGTAAAGTTCAGTTGTTAAAGACAAAGAAATATACAGGAAAAATAAAATAATAAATAGTATGGGTTTTTTTAAGTTTAGCTGATATCAAGTGGAAATAAACAGGAAAGCTTTAAGACATACTTTAATCCTTATTCATGTCTGCTGTGCTTTAAAAATCAATCAATCAATCAATTAATTAATTAATTAATAAAGGCAAGCTCCTGAAGATCCTTAGCTATACAAAAGTATCTTTATCTTTTTTCCAAACACTTACTTTTCAATATTTTGATTCCTGACTGGCTTCTTTTGTGTAATTCATTTCTGCAGGCAATATTTGCATGTAAGATTCATATGAAAAACACTGCATGTTAAAAGAGACATTTGCACATCCTTACTAACTCTGCAGGACTACTTCCACCATCCCAAGAGTTTATGCAGATGCCAATGTGAATGGCGCTTTTAAAAACAACCACTCACTTCTCAATGAATCTATCTGGGGGCAGGATTGTTGGGACGGAAGTCTTTTGTTTAATTTGATTTTTTTTATGTTTCTGCATAAATTACACTCCTCATTGAAATGTTTTATATACAAATGCATTCTAGGAAAATATATATATATATATTAGTTTTTAAACAAAATTGAGGACTTAGCTATTAGTAACAGAAGAGTCTCTGTTCATCAGTGAGACAAAAAAAACAGCTGTATTTCATTTTGCAGCTTTTTTATAAATGATGCTTTAGAAAATCTCTTGCCTCACACTGCATGTGGAGTAACATGACATAACATCATTTAACATGAAGACTTTTTAAACAGATTCTTTGTTGCCACAATCACGTACCTGTACTAAACTGGTCTGCTTATATGTTATGGAAGGGATGTCATAAGCCAGCAACATACTGTTATGGTTGCTTACAAACTATTTTACAGCAATACCTTTAGCAAAGGAAGTTTATTGGGAAAAAGTTCAGAAAAGAATTCCACGATTTAGAGTGTTTTAGAGAACCTACCTGACAGTGAAAGACTTGAGCCAAATCTGTTTACTTACCAGCAGACCTGTGGGGAAATTAAACCCTGGAACAGTTAGCTAAGGACTGGGGCAGACTTTATCAGGCAGTAGCCTTTCATCCAGGACTAGAGGTTTTTCTAAAAAGAAGCTTCTGTTGTTTAATTGGAAGACAAGGGCTTCGTGTGGAAAATAATGAATTGAATTCTTTGGTGATGTGTAGGAGTTCAGACGAGATGATTAGAAAAGTTCCCTCGGGCCTAGAAGTCTGTGAACCATTTCTCTATTACACAGTGCTTTGGGTTTGCTTTTTGCTTCAGCAAGATATTTTCTAATAAGCTATAGGGTGGGTTTGGCAAAAGCGCGTAAGTCTGCCTTAACTCTGGTCCCATGGAGACACCCTCGCGCTGAGCGGAGCAGCATTGAGCTAGTACTAAGTGCTCCTGAGAGTTGTACCTGATGGAGAATAATGCATATTTAGAAAGTAATTTGAGGAACCAGTTGATGTTTTTGCACAACTCATATGGCTTATAGTTATGCTCATTGTGAGGGATTTACATTTGTGTAATAGCTTTTGTAACAACATCCTTTTACATCAGAAAATTGTTGATGATCAAAAAACATACTGTTCTAATATGACCACTGGGACTGCTGATTAAAGTAGGGGGATAAATGAGGAAGGAGTCACCATGTAAATAAACCAAGGTTTAGAAATACTTTTTTTTTTTTTTCCTCCACAAAATAACTTATCTTTTACCAAAAAAATTCTCCAAAAATAAAATACAAAAACTTTTAGACCAAAGAATAGCATAGGCGTTTCTAGCACAAACATTCAAAAGAAGATCAAGAAATTATGTCCTCAAAGTGATGTTATATTCGTAAGCAGTTTGGATCTTTTTATCTGATCTGATAGTTTTCTCTATTTTTCCCTTCTTTCCCTCAACAATGTCTGCTTTTTACCAAATATATATATTTTTTGTAATAAATTGGCTTCATCCACCATAGTAAAAAAATAGAGAAAGGTAGGATCATGACTATAACACATAGCTTTATGCATACTTACTTTTTTCTTTGCAACATGTCTCATATTTTTAGGTAATGAATAAGAAGTTGTGAAATACGGTGAAACGCTGTTTACTCTTACGGCTAGCATGTATTTTGCTTTTTCTTTCTTTTTTTTTTCTCTCTCTCTCGCTCTCTTTTTTTTTAAAAAAATAAATAAATAAATCCTAAATTTTTAATACACTATTCCCAGCAATTGGAGAAGTCCTCTGAGAAAACAGAAGGCTCAGGTCTCAGAAAAGTCCTGTGAATTAACCTGATTACATGGCAGGTGCAAATGTAATAGAATAGTTAAACTTCTCTAGAACTCTTCTTATTTCAGTTGGAATTAAAGCTATTTGTTCGTAATTACATTCTCTAGTCTTTGAGTAACCTTGTTTCAGTTCATTGGGCATCTTAGCAGTATTCAGAATGTATTGCCATGATAGATGAATAAAATTTAGCTGAAAATATCTTGAATCTTCTTTTACAGCCTTTCACCTTTATTGCAAGGTTATAGCAGGAGATTCTGGAAGAAATGAGTGGCCTGTTCTGTATGCCAACAATTACAAACCTCTTGAGTTTTGGGGGAGGCTGTAGTGGGGGGACTTTTTTTAAAAAAAAATTCCTCTCTATATATTACAGTCCTTTTCAGAATTGTTTCCTTGCTCATGCTATCTAATTTAGAGTTCTAGAACTTATGGAAGATGTAAACACACATTACAGAAACAATTCTAACAGTATCACTCTCATTAAAAGGTGTATGTTGGATGGACTTAAAAATCTTTTGGCTAATCCTGGTATCACTCTGGAGGAAAAATTGATGCTCTTAATCTCTCCTAACTCCCAGAATGATCCTCAAAGTTCCAGGGGTCATTCAAGCATTAAAAGTTATGTATATACATAATTTATAAATCCTTTCCTTCCAGATCTAAAATTGGCTGCCAAGAAGTCTTAAACCTGGCTTCCTAAAAATAAGAA
>NW_010578971.1:579503-620797 GCF_000705375.1 Tinamus guttatus | reverse complement strand
CACATTCTCTTAACTAAACTTTGATCTTTTCCTATAGGTCAGTGAGCTCCATTCTTCCTATTACTTGCAGTAGGAGAGACAAGTGATTTATGAAGAATACTTTCACTTTATCATCTGAATGTCAGGAACCAATTTTCACAGCAGCAGTTGCCGGTGTATTCCAGTTCCCTTTGCATTTTAGGCCTAGATCTTATTACATGCAAAATCCTGTCATAGACAAAAGGGAACTCACCATGCATAATGAAACAGGAATCGATTGCAAAGTTAATAAATTTTAAAAGTTTAATCAAAAAAAAATACACAAAAAGAAACACAAAAGAAAACAAGGAGGAGTTATTGTTGGGCCAGCTGCTATAAGACTAATGCAGTCTTTCAATTTAATACAAATTTTGTTCTTCAAATAAATCCTGGAAAGCCTTCTTAGTAATTGTTTACACTGTTACACAAGTAGACTTCCTAGTTTCTTTCAAATGTCCTTCCAAGCCACACATTCCCACCTGAGAGAAGAGGCTGGGTGAGCACCAGGAGGATACAACACATAGGAGCATCTGGACATCTTCACCAGGAGCACTTATAAGGCTGCAGTCTCCTTAGTGTTTGTTTATCTGTGTTGGTACCTCATGGTTCAGGAAAAATAAGGCCTTCCAATCTAGGTGGAGTTGAAATGAGAGAGTGCTCTCTTAGGAACCTCCTCAGTGTAGCTACTCTTTATTCCTCTGAACATCCTCCTTTGGGTTGTGCTTCTAGCACTTGGCAAGGTAATGTTAAGGGGCATAAGATATTTACAAAAAAATACTTGAGGGGCATATAACATGTGTGCAAATTAGCACAGACATTTGACCCATGCTGCAAATAAAAAATATGCCAGTAGGTTTCATCCTTTAGCAAGCATTTGTAATACTAGACAGACAGCATTTCTATCAAATAATGAGAATTAATGACATAATGAGAATCCAGGTTGTATCAGTGCTACGAATTACTTCTTAGTCCTTTAAAAAAAATTAAAAATAAAATAAAATAAAATAAAATAAAATAAAATAAAATAAAATATCATTTATATCAAATGTTGAATTGATCAAAGTTTAGGTCAAACTCTTCAGAATAACAAAAATTATATTCATAAAGTTTTAAAACTTTTACTTAACATTAAAGTTGAAATATTAAAGTTAAGTATGTGTTTGAGATATTTTGATGGATACAAACCTATATTTTCTTTTCTTTATATTTTCTCTGGTGTAGCTTATCAATACTATCAAGATAGTCTTTTTATTTCAGTTTGAGAAAGTAATAGCTGTTTATGATTAGAAAAACTTTATTTATTTTAAAAATCTTTTTGTAAGTTTTGACAAATAATTGCCCTTACATAGGTTATGTTTGCTTAAAAACTTACAGTACATGCACAGTTTCTTCAAAGTGGTTTTTGAAATTACAAAGATAAATTAGTCTTCCTTTAAGTGTTTTATTGATTAGAAAACTGAGGCAGAAAGCGGCCTATTTATTGCCAAAAGTAGTGATTTAGAACACACCAAAATACATTTTGTGTGTGTGCTTGTGTGTGTGTGTGTGTACACTGCCCCTACATTGTCAGCATGGATTATTATAAATGAACATTTTCCTCTACCCAAAGTATTTGGGGATGGTTGGATTGGGTCATACATATGAATTTCCATTCATGTTCTTTCTAAAACTGTCCGCTGCCAAAGCAGTGTAGGCCGCATTCAAGTTGACAAGAAGAAAGAAAGGTTTACAGACATTAAAGGCATATCTATGATGTAGCCTGGTCTTTACACTTTTATATGAAGCTTCTTTTACCTCAGTGAACCTTCATAACACAACAGAAAGGCACAAGGGTGTTTCCCTAAAAATATGAGTGCTGTGTTTTTAATTTTGTTTCTGCCTACTGACCTCTTCAGCACAAACTCCCCGTACTCCTTTCAGATAGGCAACTAAATAAGCCCCATTTGGAGATACACACTTCTGTGTAACACAGCAATTATTATGGGGGGTGGGTGGGTCATTAAATCTTGGCCTAGAAGCTGGATCATTGGCTTATTTTAGCTTAGCTCAGCTAAGCTATAAAGGGAGGGTTTGCCATCAGCATTTAGACAGCTGTCTTCTGTATTCTTTTTCAGATAAGTACATACATGAAAAATGAGTACCTTGCAAACAATTTCATTCCTAATTCATAAACGTAGTTGCAAAGTTTTATTTCTATTTCTGCTTTACCAGAAAGTAGATCTGTTCTCCCTACTTTGGAATGGTGTTCTGCAGCTCTGGTTGTGTTTATATATTCCAAGCATGTTCAAGGAGTGCACTACTGTGAGTACTTCAGGGTTCTCAGGAACATTTCTTTTTCATTAATAATTATTGGGAGTTTTTTTGACCTGTTTGCAGCTATTGCAGATCTGTGTATTTTAAGTAGCTCTTTTTTATTTTAGGATAAACTTAAATTCTTTCTTTTTTGTGATACAATAGTGGTCAGTGAGCAAAGATGTATAATACATAATAGCCAGAGAAGATTCATTTTTCAGAAAAAGTCTGACATTCACAAATCACCTGCTTCTTTGACTTCTATAGTCTAGAGAGAAAAAAAAAATCCAAGCAGCAAAATTAAAGAGTTTCAAAGATGGACATCTCTGAAGTGCCTAGTTACCCGTTTTTCTATTAACAGTAGCACATTCTGTTATTGCAGTTTTTGATTTACTACCTCAAATAGGCTTTGAAAAATATAATAGAACATCTTTAATTAAATCCCCAAAACTCACATTCAGGGATAAATAATAATCCATCAGCTATTTCGTTCTCTAGCAGTACCCAGGAGAACTTGACAGTCTTAATCACTTCAGCCATTTATACCTTCATTTTCAGCTTTGCTTCTGTTGAGCCATTTAGTGGGGTTTATCTAAATTACAGTATCTTTTTTTTTATCACACGTCGTAGCTGTAACACAGAAACTAATTTCAGGTGTAAAAAGGAATATCTCCAAAGCACAGACATCGGTGGTATAGGCACGTTAGAATGAAAAGTTACCTGTCACTGACTGATATTTGTTTCTGTAATAAGCCGAAACATTCAGGAACTGTGGGTTTAGTGCAGTTAGGAGCCACAAGCAGTGTCACAGCAGAATCTGAAACATCCTTGAGCACATGCAATTTCCTGCATTTTACTTACAGCACAGAGCAGCTGTGGGGTATAGAAACAGTTGTATTAATATAAACAAAGTTTTGAGCAATGTCACGTAATTGCTAGAGGTTTATGAAAAGTCAGATTAAATATACACTTCTGAAACCCTTGTATTAACACTATGCTGATTACTTTTGCATATTTTGTTGGTAAAATAACATTTAATTATGTTTAGTGCTTTACTTTTGGTACCATATGTAGTTCTTTTAATACATATTCTTCATGTGAAATAACATGTGATATGACCTAGCATCATCAGACTACTTTCTGATGTACCAGTATATCTGACTGAAATGAAAGCCAAAAAAACAAACAAAATAAAACCTTTTTTTTCACTGCACGGTGAAAAAAATGTTAAACGGGATCATTCATTGTGATTTTTTTTTTACTTAATGTTAACCTACTTTTTTTTTTTAATACCATATCTTTTTGGTGCTGAGCATAGACAACTGCAAACATATAGTGGTATCTACTTGAACCCTCTCATATTCATATCATACACTCTGCATTTCCTCCTGTTGAATACATTTCTTTGGGTGTGGATTTGTAGCCCAAAAGGAGTGAGTATTCAGCAATATAACAATAAAACAATAGGTTTTATTCTGTTTTCCAGAATAGACAGTTCTGAAACAGATTGTCAGTGACAAATTCATTAATCACATAACAGACAGTTGCAGTGGGGATGACATTTTGAGGTTAGAATTTCGCCATCTATAAGCACCTGCAATGACATGTGCATGAAGAACTGTGCACTTCCTCATGCACAGACTTGAGGCTTTTACTGTAGGCTCTTCCACTGGTTAATTTCCAGGCAGTGCCTGAAATGCAGTGACCAGAGTGGCAGGTCTCTGCACCAGGTGCAGGCAGAAAGGAAACAGTGCTGTGCATAGCCCAGGCATGTGTGTTGGCTCCAGACAAGCAGTGTGCATGAACAAAGAGGAAAGACTGGAGGAAAGGCATAAAAATGATGTCTAAAATACCTGATATACGCTTGCTAGTCCTTGTTTAATTACATGGCCATGCAGGAGGGTGTGGAAAGCATGAAGGTAACTGATTTTTTCACCTCAAGTTATTGGGAAACTGAAACGTTAAATTGGGTGTTTCTCTAAGAATAATTTTATGTATGAAGACAAGGAAGGTAAGATACTAATTTCACAGCAGATAGTGCAAGCACAACTTTGCCTTCCATTCAATACTCTGAAGCTGCATTGCTAAAAGCAGAGGCTGGTCTCTAATAGGGAGCAGGTGAAAAAAGGTGGCTGACTCTCTCATGCTCTGTAGCTTTGTGGGATCATGTCATGGGCAAGGTCTTGTGGAGCAGGACAGGTAAACACTGCCCCACCGGTTAGGTGTTCCTCTCCTCCATCCCTGTCTGATGTGCTGCTCGGATGGTCAAAGGCAACATGTTGGGAATGGTGACGTTCAGAGGACATCCAGGGGATAGGAGGTGAAGGCTCTTATCCAATAATAAACCAAGCAAGGAATCAAAGGAATAGGAAATCCTGTCCATGTAAAACCACACATGGGCCCTATCCTGAAAATGCATAGGATACCCCTCTTGCAAGCTTTCTTCTTGTTCTCCCCCCCATTCTTTTCATTTCATTACCAAAATAAAAATGAATAATGAGTGTGTTATAGCATTCTCCAAAGAGTATAGAGGTTTTTTTTTTTTTTTTCCCCAAGAACTTGTTGAGTTCTCAATTTGATTTTTTTTTTCATTTTGAAGTGATATGATTCATCAATTAATTATGCACAGTCTAAATATAAACATATTAAAATTCATTTTTCTCTTTGATGTGTCAAGAGAGTCAAGAATATTACTGTGAGAGTACAAATGCATTTATACTGTCAATCCCTTTACCTTGAACCACAGCTCACTGGTATAAGTGTAAATTTTGTACCTATTCATATAGTCTTCTGATAGATCTTATAAGAACGTAGGCATTCAAATTATTTCTCCTGTCATGGCAAATAGTGTTGCAAGAGAAGCTAAGTACATTATAAGATATATTTTTTACAGTAGTTGTGATGAATTGAAACTGAAGATAACAGGACTGATAAATGCCATATATTAACCAGACTTCTTTAAAAAGTCTTTTATTGCGGGGGAAAACTGGTCTACCAATAATGAAACTGGTTGCTGTTAACACCCTGTGCTATTATCCTATATATTTAGTAATTCCTGTTTGAGATAAATACCCTTTATTTTGTGTGTGTATATATATATATATATATACATCATGTATACATATTATGATATATATATATCATAAGCACATATATATATCATAAGCACATTACTTTTTTTTCCCCTTCCTTTTCTTTTTTTTTAGAACTGCCACTCAGAATTCTAAAAAGAATGGAGAAAAACATGAAACAAAATCAGGCTGTTCCTAGTTTGACACTAGAGTAATCCAGGAGTAATTACATAAAGCCAGTGAAAGCAAAACCAGGCCAACTACTTCAGATCCTAAATTGCTCAATTTTATTTTGTGATTAAAAAAGTATTTATAAAAAGTGCTTTAGGAAATACAAGAATTGCAATATGTAAGCCATCAAGTACTATATGGGAAGAGGCAGGTGTTGGTGTATTTTCCTAGTGCTTAAATATTTAGCACAGTCATTAAATTTTACATTGCACATATGCATACATTTCCAGCCAAGCAAATGCATGCAATAGAAATTTCAGCACTTGTCCCACACACTCCGTTTTGGAGAATCTGCCCCTTGTTGGTAATGAATGGACAAGTGAATGAGCAAAGAGCAATATAACCATGGCTGCTGCATCTAAATCAAGTGAGCTTCAGAAAAAAATAAACAAATGGAGATGCAAGTGTTGCTGTTCCCTGCTGACTTTTTATATCATCACCTCCCCCTTTGGAGCACATTTTGAAATCTTACATTAATGCATTATCAGATGGTTTCTCTTTTCACAAAATATTCTTTAAGGCTTCATAATTCTTAAAGAGAAAGGTTGGAAGATGAATGCAGAATTATGTATAAGACAAGTCAGCAGATTTAGCATCTCTGAGTTTTCAATGTATTCATATTTGTATCTAAACAAAGGATGATTTAAACCATGGTAATTAAAAGCACATCTTTTATGAGCATGATTCAGTAATGCACTCCACTCAGGAAGTTCTCAGTGATTGAGAATCTGTAGTTTCGCAGCTCTCAGGAATACTGTAGGCTTCATCCACAGGCAGATTTGCATGACTCCAGCAAGGATATGAATGCTTTTCCCTCTTGCCCATTCCTGTCTGCAGCCAAGTCCCTCAGTAACTGCCAGAAATGAGGCATCCTTGCTTTGCTCCCACCAGAGTTAGAATTGCCTTCCCTCACTACTCCAACCACCAGAGAGGTAGCATCCCTTCATAGCCATTTTTGTTCCCCAGCTCCCCAAGGCCACGCCAAGCGCTGTCAGAGCGAGTTACACCTCAAGTGCTGCAGCTCCAGAGAGACTGAATCTGGTTAAATAAGAAATATACTTTATACATGCAGAGAAAAGTCCTTTCCCAGGGACTAGAGGGAGCTATCAAGAGTGATGTCCAGAGAAAACATCGATAACTTAAGGGGAAAAATGCCCATATTTTTCACCTGCTTTCTAGCACTGATAAGAACTTTAAGAATGACATTCTTTTTCTGGGGGGCAGAGAGAATCTACATGCTTGTCCAAGTGGTTGGTTTTGAACAAATACGTACCTTCTTTTTCGTACCTTCTTTTTTTTTTTTTTTTTTTTTTTTTTTTTTTTACATTGATCTAAATCTCTCTGTAGGAAGTTATTAAATGTTAACTACTGACAGTATTTACTGACAGTAATAAATTGGATATTCCCTTTATACTATGAATTTTACATTTGATTTAAGATTTTATGTGTTTTGTGTGTTTGTGTTTCTATACAAATCTCTATATGTATTTCTATACAAATCTCTATAAGCAAATCTGTACACAAATCTGCCACTAACCATACACTTAACTGTGAAATGCCCATTTTTATGGGGATTGTTTGAGAAATATCTTTTTAAAGATTTTTCTAGTTTAGTTGGTGATAGTTGTCACTGCCATTAAATGTGTGTATTACAGGTATTGGCGACTTGATATTCAGTAATATGGTTTATGAAGTTGAAAAAGCAAGCTATTAGCTTCAGTCTTAGAATGAATAGTTAGCAATCAGGTTTGAAATTGAACTAGGCCTATGTAATCTTAGTTGTACTCTTTTCAATATTCTGCCACAGGAAATATAAAAATCAAACATATTGATCTTCTGAAATGTATTTTAAGTCTGTTTTTCTGCAGGTTTAAAGCAGATTGCCCAGGCATGTGGTAGGAATTTCATGCATAACATCTACCAATGCAAAGCCAAAAAAGCACTTAATACTTGTTAACCTTTAGGCAGAGCCATGGGGTCATATATTCAGGTTTTATTTTAACTTCATTCAATACAATGTAAGATTCACAGAGGCACCTGTAAAACAGGTCAGCAAATTTTCAAATTATACTATTCATTTCAAGATGAATATAAGCTCTTTCAAAAGCTTAACTGTCAGCCCACAACACAAAATAACATCATCACAGTCCTAAGAAAGTCTTTTTTTGACATTAAAAGTCTATTTTTCTCTCAAGAGTTCTGTTTTTTTTGTTCCCATTTTTATAAGATTAACAGAAATAAATGACTTTTTTTTTTTCTTCTGTAATGCTAATGTAACACTACCAAGCAAATGGTTTTCCTTTCTCAGATTGGCTTTCCTAAGGAAAAGATATGAGTATCTCTCACAGTTCTTTCCTCAGTGATAATTTCCTCTGTCATGAGGAAAGGTAGCTGTACAGAGTGCACAAGGCTGTAAAATGCCAAGCTTCTCCCAGGGAATGTCAGTCATCTCATCACCTTCTCCTCACTTTTGTAGATAGTTCCAGTGTCATTCAGGCTCAACTATCACTCTTCTAACTCCAATGAAATTTTGTATTAAACAGGCAGGATTTATGTCTTAATGCACTGCTACCTACATTCCCCATGAAAAAAGTGCCTTTGGTGACCTGTGCTCTGAAGGTAGAAAAGGCAGCAGTGTACAAGCACATCATCTGGCAGGGGAGAAAGAAGTCAGAATAGCTGAATCTACTCCTGAGCTGCGCTGCTGAGTCGCTAGGACCTGCAGTGACTTCAAAGAAACATAATTTTCAGGGAAAAAAAAAAAAGGCTACATTTCTGTCATGTGGGACACAAGGACCTCTATACATGTGTTTAGACCTCTGGTCATTTACCAGTGTTGCTTATTCTTGAGCTGAAAAAGAAAATTGAGGTATAAACAAACACTACATTTTGTAATAAAATACAAGATTATTTTAGAACTCTTCATGGCTCTTTACTCATCTTCAGAAATATTATCAAAGTTCCATCTGCGTCTACGAAAACAAGAACAAGGTCCTGAATTCCTCACCCTCACAAAAAAAAAAAAAAAAAAAAAAAAAAAAAAAAAAATCTGGGAAAGAAATAAATCTGTGAGAAAAGAAAGGAAAAAAATCCATCATATGAAACTGATGTAATATGATGACAGCACTTAACATTCAATCCCAATCATTTAGTCAGCAATATACCCTGAGCCAACCCAGACATGCCAGAGTCCATCCAGCTTGAGTAGTTGTGCCGTACACCTTACAGACCTCAGTCCTGATGGCTTCAAAATATAGACTTCACCCTCCTCCTGTGAGTATCAATCACACTGTTTATATCTGGCACGCTATGGTAGAAAGAAGTAAATGCAAAGGGAAATGCTGACTAATATTTTCTTGGGCATCAGTAAGTGATGGCCATCAGCACATATCTGTAAAGTAGGTGGAGAACAAGGGAATAAACAGTATAGTATCCAAGTGCACATCATCAATATCTACAAATGACTTGCATTTCTTTTAATTTAAGAAAAGACGCAGACTTGCTGATTCAATAAATCAAGTACAAAGTTTAAATGTACTTAACTACGTACACGGGGGAGGCTTTCCCAAGAATGCATCAGGCTTACTCTTGCCTTAATAAATTAGATTCTCTAATCTGTCTAATTGGTTATGATCTAATCAAATAAATCAAATTTTCTAATCCAGAAAACTAGTATAGGACCAAAAACATGGTAATACATGATCACTTAATATATATATATATATCTTGCTTGTCTGTCCCAAGTATGGGACAGACAAATCTGACAGATCTGAATTTGAAACTTTAAATCTACACTTGCTTAGCCCTTTCTTCCTCTTCCTGTCATTGCAGTTTGCATAGGCCAACAAAAAGAGAGTTTTGATCAGTATAAGAAACTCTCTAGGTTCTACACAAATTTGCTCTTGTCATGGAAAATTGAGATTGATTTTTACATAATGAAAAATTATGGATGGATTCAGTGAACATCAATAGCAGTCTGAGTTCAGAAAGATCCAGACTTCAAGATTAAAGCCTGTGATTTTACAGAGCAATTAACAATGTGTTTATATCTCCTATCAAGATCTCTCAGAGAGGAAGGAATGTGGTGTCTTTCAGAGCCATTAGATGAAGAAATGAGTGAAAGCAGTAGCCCTTTTAATAACTGCCAACATTTAAATTCTACCACCATTCAAAAATTTCAAAAGTTAACTGCAGCTTTTATTGGGACCGGAATGAATATTTATGTGTCATTGTTTTATCTTTCTCATAACGAATCAAACTATCAAAAAAATGACCAGTACTTTAAAGGAACTTCTATTTAATGACTTATGGATAGGTGGATTTCTTCATTGCAGCTAGAAGTAAGCAAAGGCCAATGATATGCAAACCTGAATATCTGTATTTTTTCATATTCTACTTGAAATTATAAGGATTGGATTTGAAAAAAGTTATTCTTAGCATTAAGTACTTGAAAATTAAGCTTTTCATATTAAAGAATTAAGAAATGTGTGTAGATTTTTCAGTTTCACCTTCAAAATTGGAAAATCTAGAAGAATGTATTTTAAGAAACTGAAGTGCATTTGTAGCTTGATATTGTGAAGTGGTGAGAAGATTTGGCCAAATCAAATTTTGTGATCACTACTGACCCCACTGCAGTGTAAATGGATTTATTTGCCTTGCAATTAGAAGACACTCAATACTTTTCAAGATTTAGGAGACTGATTTGAGTTATCTACTTCTGAAAATCCAGTTTTCCACATTTGCTTGCATTAACTTTATACATTTCTGTAGCTTTGCTTTCAGTTTACAACTTGCAAGGTAAATACTCCCTGAATTATAAATGTTGTATTACTGACATATAGACAGAATGCATATTTCAGGTTATTGATTTGTGCCACTAACCTCTGCTTCAGGAGAATTCTTCATTTATCTGAACAACTGATTGTTTCTTCAACAAATCTAGTATTTATTGAATTTGAGTGAAGAAACTCACTGAACCTTGTTATTTTTTCAAGTGTGCTACCTAATCTCATGAAGTTATTTGACAGCAACCCATTAAAATATGACATAGGTATAGATGCATGTTGGGTGGGAAAAGTGAAGAAAGGGAAAACATATCTATATTTGTAGTTTAACTGAAGTCTTGTTTTATATTGATGGGAATCTGGAAGGTGTGTATTTCTTCTCCTCCTTAACAGCACTCCTGCTGGACAAATTGTAAATTAAGTTTATTCCTCAATCAGTATGCTGTCAAAGAATTGCTCCCAGGGGCAATGAGGCCTTTTCAAGACACTTGCTATTTTCAAATTCTGAGTAACCCTACAATGATAAGCTGCCAGTCTTGTTTCCTTATTTTCTCGACCTGATGTGGTGAGGCTGTCTGAATATGCAGTACAGGTATTGCATTGCACCTTAGCACAACATTTCCTAATGAAAAGAAAGCAGTTTGCAGAACTGGTCAAGTACCCTTAAATATTTTGCACATCCTATATAATAAGTAATTGTCTTTCTTATGTACATCCGATTGTAGATTTCCTTTTATTTGACCATATTAGGCAAACGGTCAAGATTTTTTTCTCTCTCTTGAAAGCCATAAGAAATTGCCTTTTGTAAGGCTTTTATGAGTAAGGTTGTAATCCTTCAGTCTAGCAACAACATCTTCTCCCTTCTCTTCCCCTAGCTATACATACATTGTATCAGATATAAATAATACATAAATAGACTAAGTATCATAGTCAATGTATGAAAATACGCACTTTTAAGCATTCTCTAAGAAAAAAGCAGCTAAAGTAAAATACCATATCCTTTTTACACATATTTATTGAAAGTATTTGGTAATACTTACATAAGCATATCATACATAACTGATAAGAAAGAACTTATTTTCCAAAATATTTTCTCATATGTAGGAAATAAGATTATAATTACTGTTTTAATTAATTAGAAAAGGATATATTTCATCATCTGTGGATCCCCTAAAGATATGCTTTCCCTTGAGGTATTATTTGTTTTTCCTATTTCTAGTAGATAAAGTATGCCTTCTTATTTTTTTTTTTTTTTTTTTTTAATCTTAATCAAAAACTGGAACATGGAGTTGAAACATTGTTTGAAATATTGACCATTCACTCTTTTGGCGAGAGTGAACTTTATGATATTGCTTGCTGCTCGTTCAACATGAAGCAAAAATAAGAATGTTTTATGTGAAAAACTAAAGACAGTTGTAGTAATAATCACAGATAGTCAAAAGCTATATGTTTTTACCCAGTGAAACTTGTTATTTCATTCAAATATCTGGATCTGATTCTCTGGATCTCTCTTTATATCTGCAAGACACCCAGCAAATTTTAGTGTCTTCATGTGCGCTATAAGACCCTGGAGTAGGATTGCCTAAACAGGAAGCTTATTTTTTTTTCAATGTATCTGCAATTGCAGAGAGAGCAGACAGTTGAACAAGAGAGCAGACAGGTAACTGCAAGTAGAGTTCTCTCTTGATCTGATATTTCGCTTTTCAATATCTTCAATCTAGTCACCTTTGGGTTACACTGTATCCATGTGCTTATTCATACATTGAAAAAAAAAGATACAGTGTGTTGACTGTCTGAGAAAATCGTTTCACTCTGGTTCCAGATAATGCTTGATCTAAGTTTCTGTCTTTCACTAGATGTATATTAGATTTTTTAAAAAATAACAAGGAAGCACCTTAGACTCTTTTAGTTCTGTTAATGTTTTTTTTTCTGTTACTTATATAGAGCAAAATAGTTTGAATGGTGCATAACATACTTGTATTTTGGAACACAATTTGCCCAGACTTCCAAATTTCTACCAGTGTTAAGCTTACTGTGTGATACCTTTTGGAATATGGTGGCCCCTTTATTCACCATCACTCCTGCTCTATCTGTCTAATGCATTCTCTAGGCCTTTCCATTACTTCTGAATGGCTCAACTTCTATTCAGTGCTGGCCTGGAGATGCAGACAGCTGGTATGTACTGGGAGTCCCAAGTCCTGGCATGTGATGTGCAATGCATCAGTCCCTCCTAAAGTCTATTAATTCCGATTCCAAGGCTGAGATGGAATTTGGCCACCATTAGCTAGACTACCCATATCCATGGTGATGAGACGACACACCAATCCGCTGGGGAAAATGGAGATCAGAAGTATTTATTCATGCACTAGGACATGAAACTTTATTTTCTGAAAGCCAATGATAAATAAATAAGTTTTAGTAAGTGGTCTCTTCTGGTACTGCTGTAATGGAGCTATAGAAAGAGTGAAGCCATCCAAGCAAACATTTCATCTGAAAGTGTTATTTCCAACTTGAAGATCAGATTCTACTTTTCTGAATGAAAATAAATTTCAACTAAAAGACTGATCCCACCACACAAATCTATTCCAAAACTGTTGCAGTTCAAATGGCGCTGTGACCTGGTTCAGGGACGGCACGGCGACCACCCCCAAGACACTCGGGCCATCAGCTAGTTGACACCAAAGTGGTGGACGGCAAATGGCGTTTATTGATGGGTAACAAGGTGTTATATAGCTAGGTTTACAACGTCACATCCGTCTGCTTACATCATAAACTAAACGCTATTGGCTATTAGGGGTCCTATCTTTCCGTACAGCACGATATCTTCCAGCCACCGTTCCCTAACTATCTGCAACACAAAACAAAGAGGAAGTTTTACTTCTTTCCATCTTAAATTCTTACAGCTACAGATCTGCTTATCAAGGGTCCCAGAAACAGATATCCACAGAATTAAAGAAAGCTTTTCAAAGCAAATGTAACTTTAATAATCTCATACTTACTTCACAAACATATATCAACAGTTAAAGATAAATTTCATTAAGATCTGCAGTATGACTGTTGATGTCAAATTCATCTCTTCACTGGTGATATAGGAATTTTGTGTTAAAGGCAGTCTTTCTGTAGAGGCTCAAAGAGCTAACCCACTCCTGCAGCAATAAAGGCTTTATCCTATATAGACAGGTGTTAGGTTTCTATCTTTGGCACCTAAGACTATCACTTTCTGAATACAAATAATATTTCTACCTTCCTCTGGGGCCCTGCAGCACATCACAAGTTTGTCTTCACAGAGTTGGATATATGAGAAGAAGGGAATTGCAACAGTTTCTGACTAGTCTTTAAAATCCGAGCTTCAACAAGGAGTTTCAAAAGTCATTGGTCAAATAGTAGCACAGCTTGTTCAAACATTGTGACAGAGAAAATGACCTCAGAGTCAAAAATCACTATCTACAGTCATCTCATTCTCTTGTGAATTGATTGCAAGTCAAGATACTGTCAGATGTACTGTCATCATTCTTGTCCTCTGAGTAGATGAAAATTCCTACAACTCTGTCATTAATTTATGCATAAACTGTGATTCTTTTCAATAAAAATGATAATCTGCATGAGGCTGTTTGAAAGAAAAAGAACTGCCACTGTGTACATCAGGAATACATTTATCTGAACTGGCAATGTGCAAATCAGTAGAAACTTATCTTCATCTGCAAAAATGTCTGGTGTTAGCCATGATGATTCAGTTTTTAAAATGTTTTATTTGGCTTTGAAAAAAATCATATGGACATTGATGTACAATTATTTTGAAATTGTATTTATTTGGATTTTTTTAATATAAATTCCCAGAATTTCTCTTTGATGTCCTATGACATCAAGTTTAATGAAATGCAACGTTTATCCAGCTTTCATTTTTATGATTATTTTTTGTTGCTTTTGTGGTCGACCTTTGAGTATGATTAATTCTCACATGGATCCAAATAAAGGCATAGGTAGATAACATTCTAGGGTGAAAGCATACTTATTAAGAAAAAGAAGACCAAACTCAAAAATATATATTTTTGCAAATTTACGTGTTTCAGAGATATGTATTATTTAAATCAAATCTAATGTCTCTTATGCAGCTTGCATTGATTACAACAAGATTCTTAATATTGTTCTAAAGAAACTGTCCTTCAATCCTACATCAGCAGTAAATAATTAAAAATGCACTTTTATTTTATAAACTACCATTAGTTCTTTTCCTGTATTTATTATTATGCATTGTAGCTTACAGAAGGTGTTTCTTCCCATAGTTTCTTCATATAAATCAATCTCACACTTTGAAGATATTTCTGAAAAAATATATTTTCTTATGCATTTAAATGGAAAACAACAGGCATCTGCTAAATTATTCCTTGGCCCTCCATAATAGTTCTACAAAAAATGCAGAAGGATGTTGGACTAGTCCTTATTGGCAGGTTATTGTTAATATATTCTGGTATGTTGACACACAATTTTCTGATTTTTTAGCTGTGTGTTGAACCTGAAACTGCATATTGACAGGTTTCTTTCCAAGCAGTTCTATGAAATTGGCTTCCAAATTTTCTTAATGCAATTCAAATTCCCTGGTGTTTGAACCTCCAGTAATTACCAGAGATTCTGGAAATGTTCCTGTCTCTTTTGATATCCTTCAGTCAATGACAGTTTTTCTGTATAATAGACTGACCTGACTGACAAGGCACATCCCATGTTTATGAACATATGGTCTAACATCTTGAACTCCTTCAAGAACACTATTGTGGTTTTCTCACATTAATGCTATGTTATCTGTTACAAATTCTGCGCAATTGGCTAGGAGAGGGTTCAGTGCTTTTTACATTTTATCCATTGTAATGTCAGTATTGGCATGACTTAAAAGAAAAAAAAAAAGAATGAAAGAAAAAAAAAACTTGAAAAAGCCTATATAATTAGTTTGGAATACAAGACTCTATAAGGAATTACCATATGGAAGTATTTGTCAGTATGAGTGCTCAAATCTACCATTAGCAAAAATCATATTTCATTTTTGTGTGCCTATCATTTGAGAGGGAAGAAGAGTGACAAACAAGGATATGTGTTCTTTTTGTACCATATATTCTACTCTGTCCAGAAATTTCAGGCAAGGCTGAAACTCCCTTAGACTCTGTTTTCTCAACTTTTGTGTCATACTAGAAGAAAAGCCACATTCAAATTTCTCCCAGTAAAAATGTACTATGGGTATGTATTCCAAGAAAAAAAATTTTTTTTTTTTTTTTTTTTTTTTTGTTTTTGTCAGGAGGTAAGCTTGAATCACTTCTTCCTTCTTTGCTACTATATATATGTATTATTTCATTTTATGACTACCTAATTAAAAAGTCTCTGCATTTGATCAAAGCAGATATGATTAAATATCATTAATTGATTTTTCACTGGAGGTGTAGGTTTTTCACCGGAAAGCATCTGTTTACCCAAAGAAAGGATATGGTAACAAGCTCTATAACTGGATTGCTTCATGTTATCTTTTATAAAAATAATAAAGCAACATTTGCTATATTTTCTCTTTAAAGAGTTCTTCTAGAGTTATTTTGGTAACAGTGTTTGCAAAAACAAAAATGAAATAACGTAGTAACAGCAGCTGACTTTGTATTAATAAACTTATGAACAACTTCAATCTCCTTGCTAAGAGGAATTACCCACATGTTGTGTTATAGAAGCCAAGATCTTCAATTCTTCTAGCTACCACGAGCATTCTTAGCACACCTTTCTGCTTCTTTTATTTTCTGTGCTCAGACCACATTAGCAGCTTTTCTTCCTCATATCTATGTGTTGAAAACTGTCCTAACAGGTCAGTGGTTCACAGTAATTTTTGGAGTGTGCACTAGAGTAAGTAATATTGAAACAGAAGAAAATAGAAACTTTCCAAGACTTCTTCCATGACATGGGATTCAGTACTGTTTTTTTTTTTTCTTTTTTTTTTTTTTTTTCTTTTAACCAATACAGATGTCCTTTTCTGAAAGATTTAAAGTGGGGATATTCATTAAGTTACATAGAACTTTCAAAAATTGTTCAATAAATAGATTATTATTTTCTGGTGATACAAACCATGTCAGAACTTTTACTATATTTTTGGTTAAGAGTAAATATATATTAAAATAAAATGCAAAAACAAGAATTAGTGGCAATATTTTTGATCCCATATCATTTTTTTTCTTTTAGTTTTAAAGCAGTGACTGGTCAATATCTTGGAATGCTACAAAATTTTGCTTCATAACAGCTAGACTTTTTTTTTTTTTTTTTTAATGAGAACCGAAACAGAATCTTAGGCATATTCTGAATTATTTTTGAATAAAAAAAAATCTGTCTTATTACCACTCAGAGATTTAAGTTTTAATTTATAGTTTTTTCTTTGTGTCTGATGTGTTTGTCCATTGAAGCAGTCTCTTACTTTTCTGCTGATAAAATTAAATGACTATTCACAAGATCACACAGATAACAACTCAGAAATGCTATTCTTTTCTTGAACCTTCCCTATAACACATTTAAACTGTAGCTAACATTTTTTATTTTGCTAACAAGCAGCTTTCATCATTAAATTTCTTCTTAGTTTTTAAGTCCTTGTTGAAAATACACTCGTTCCTCAATAATTTATTGTACTAAAATAAGGAAGATGAACAGCTTATAGAGTTTGCTTTAAAATTGCTTTGCATTTGAAGAAGTCTTCATGTAAATGTTGTCAGTAGTGCTTTTGAAGAAGAGGAGAGAGACTTTTCTGTTCCTCCTTTGTTGTTATCTATATAGAGTGCTTCTAGCAAAGCCCAGATTTGAAAGATTAGAGTGATTTGTTTTGTTTTTACACTTTTCTTTCTTTTAAATTAAAAAGATCCTGGAGATTTGCAGGAGCCAGGTGGTACTTTCACACATACTGGAGTGGTAAAAAAAGTGGAAACACATGAATGCATGTTTGTATACAAGAATGTATTCACTTACGATTTACAGGGGTAGGGAGCTTACAGTAAAGATGATAAAGCCAGTTCATTTCTACCATAGTTGAAAGCTTTTTGACCAAAATATCTGCTATTAGTATTGTCTGTAGCAGCACTGGTATTCATTAGAAGTAAAAACTGGTAGTTGAGTATGTTCTATTGCAGGTGGGTATATCTACTATTATTCTCTTTTCCCAACAGTCATGTATTTTTCATTTCTCTGATAGGTTCTCTAATTAAGATTTTTCATTGCAATTTTATCTGTAACTTCTCAATCAATACTAATAGGAGGGGAAGCTGTCAATAGTAAATGCTATTCTCAATAGAAAGCTCTTTGTCATTGCGCTGAATACACAGTAAGATAATTTCCCTTGCCTTTAACATGTGTATTAAGTATACCACATGTTCTCAAAGTATGCAGTCGGCATCCAGGTCCATAGTTACAGCCATTTTTTTTTCTTTATAAAATAAAGCACTAATCATTTATTTTGTTGAAAAATATTCTTAGATATATGTTCACTTCTAAGAAATGTAGTAGGAAAATTGAAATAATAGCCTTTGCTTCAGTAAACTCTCAGAATTTCTTATCGTGCAATATTTTTTGTTGGAACCTAGTTTGGAACAAATTAAACTTAGTACTCAAAAATGATGACTACTTCTTCAGAAGCAGTTTATTGGGGAAACATATATCAGTGCATTATAAAAGAACTGCTCAGCATCTCATTTCTGTGTTGTAGTTTTTTATCATTATTAATATATTTTTATTTTACTTTATTTTATTTACCTTTATATTTCTGATATTAAAAAACTTTTTTTCTTTTTTTTGCTTTTTTTTTTCTGGATAGAAATAGGTTTTATTGAGGGAATACCCAAAATATTAAGATTGTTAGCTATTAGATAATGCAAAATTTAATTTTCTCTTTTTTAAGACTATCTAAAATTTAAGTTTTGTTTTTACTGGCTCACTGTTATTTATTAGACTGGAGTAGAATTGTAAGGCCGATGAGGAACATGATCTGGGAAAATAACAAAAGGTAGAGCAAAACTATTGAGCTTGAAATATCTAGCACACTTTTTCAAGATTTTTTTGGTATGATGTAATTTAATATTTTGATTACTGCTGTTGGCACAAATATAGGATTCTTCTGCAGCAGCACTGGCGCACACTACCATAAGAAATTCAGAAAATTATGTAGAAGAATCTGAATGTCCTGAAGGTGAGAGTAACTGAAATAGGACAAAAGAGCATTAGCTTTTCATTCACTGCCAACAAACAATAGTTAAATGTGATCTTTTTGATCAACTGTATCCTAATGTTAGTACTTGAAGTTAAGATTATATCACTGAATTTTCAGTCATAATATTCTTCAAATATGATCCCCAGGACACTTTCTTTGTCATTATATTGGCTAATAATTTTTCTAGTTAGAAGAAAATAGCCCCATTCACTATTCACTATAATAGCCCATTTCTCTGTTACTGTCAACAGTGCCAGTAAATTGCCGTTTACTGAGGTTTTCAGCATCAATATCATGTTCTGTCCCCCCCACCCTTCAGTTTCACAACTAAGTTCTTGCCAATTCTTTCCACTTTGCACTTCACATTACTGTTAAAATATCCCCATTTATGCAGTCCTCAATACATAGTGCTGTTTATCTCTTCTCTTGATGTCTGAAGTGCTCTTTTTTTTTTTTTCCAGTCATTCTTCTTCTCTTATTCTGTTTCCACATTGCACAGACACAAATTAAATATCTTACTTTGGAAGAAGACTTGATAGTCTTGTTTCCAAAGTCTACATTGTCTCCTAATCTGCAATAAGATTTGACTTTCTCTTTGATTTGGTCTTTTGCTTGTATTTTGGCTCACAGTCCTTTTCACAGTTTATTTCATTTCCCTTCTTTGCCAAAATATCATTCCCAAATGTCTGTCTTCAGTACTTTTGTTTATTTCTGATCACCTTTTTTTTTTTTTTCTTTTTCATTTCTCCATTCATGGAGAAATAGATAATATACATAATCTTTCTCACTTTCTCTTTCAAAAGTTCAAGGACTGCACATAACTGTAATGTTTGTCTGCAAACAGGACATATACCATACAGTCTTGTGCATTTAGAAAACAGCTTTCTTTTTATGATCATGAAACCGAATATGTATGTATGTATGTATTCATGTATGTATGTGTTAATGAATTGCTGCTTGTATTAATGAATTAAGCACAAGAAGCCTTTGCTTTGTTTAAAATGGAAATGAATGAATTTTTACAAGAACTCAGAGAAATTATATGCATTAAAATAAAAGTAGTTTTCTAGTTTTGGAAGTCTATATAGGCCTAGCTACTTCTAGGATCTAGTGCTGGGTACTAGTGACGTCTTACTTTCAGACTGCCTCATCTCACCTTAGCAGTACTACTTCCTCATAGTCACTGGTGTTCTGTATATAGAAGGGTACCTTTTTAAAAGATAAAGAAGGATCAGACCACATGGGAACTGTATAGGAACACTGGCAGAGAACACAGGGATTCAACGAGGAACGCCAAGGCACATTTGGAATTAGACTTAGCGAGAGATGTCAGGGACAACAGGAAGGACTTCTACAAATACATCAACAGCAAGAGTAAGGCTAGGGAAAACATGAGCCTGCTGCTGAATGGGGTGGGTGCCTTGGTCACGAAGGATACCGAGAAGGCAGAGTTACTAAAAGCCTTCTTTGCTTTAGTCTTTAAGGCTTCACTGCTAAAGCTACTTCCCAAGAACTACAGAGCCTGGAAACAAGAGAGAAAACTGGGAAAGGCAAAGACTTAACCCTGGTCGAGGATGAGATTATTTAGGCAAACTGGATACTCATAAATCAGTGGACCCAGATGGGATGAACCCAAGAGTGATAAGGTAGCTGGTGGGGATTATTACTCAGCCACTCTCCATCATCTTCAGGGACATGGAGAGCAGTGGAGGGGCCGGAGGACTGGAAGGAAGCCCATATCAGTCCAGTCTTCAAAAAGGGCAAGAGGGAAGACTCAAGAAACTACAGGCCAATTAGCCTCACCTCCATCCCTGGAAAGGTGGTGGAGCAGTTCATCCTAGGGACCGTCTCTAGGCATATGAAGGAAAAGACAGTGATCAGGAGTAGTCAACAAGAATTCACCAAGGGGAAGTCATGTTTGATCAACCTAATAGCCTTCTCTGATGGCATGACTGGCTGAAAGGATGATGGGAGAGCTGTGGGTGTTGTCGACCTTGACATCAGCAAGGCTATAGACATAGTATCCCATAACATCCTCATGGGAAAGCTCAGGAAGCATGAGTTACATGAGTGGACACTGAGGTGGATTGAAGGCTGGCTGCATGGCAGAGCTCAGAGGGTCGTGATGAAGGGAGCCAAGTCTATTTGGAAGCTTGTGGCCAGTGGCGTCCTCCAGGGGTCAGTACAGGGCCCGGTGCTGTTCAACTTTTTCATCAATGACTTGGAAGAGGGCACAGAGGGCACCCTCAGCAAGTGTGCAGGTGACACCAAACTGGGTAGAGTGGCTGAAACTCCAGAGGGCTGTGCTGCCATTCAGAGGAATCCTAACAGGTTGAAGAATTGGGCAGAGAGGAACCTCATGAGGTTCAACAAGGGCAAGTGCAGGGGCCTGCTCCTGGGGAGCAATAACCCCGAGACAAGGCACCAGGACAGATGACCTGTTGGAAAGCAGTTCCACAGAGAAGTATTTGGGAGTCCTTGACAAGTTAAGGCATGAGGCAGCAATGTGCCCTCATGGGCAAGAAGGCCAATGGGATCATGGCCTGCATCAGGAGGAGCATTGCCAGCAGGTCAAGGGAGGAGATCCTGCCCCTCTGCTCAGCTCTGGTGAGGCTGCACCTGGAGTATTGGGTGCAGTTCTGGACTCCACAGGACAAGAGGGACGGGGAACTTCTAGGAAGGATCAAGGGTAGAGGGACAAAGACGATTAAGGGACTGGAACACCTGTCTTATGAGGAAAGGCTAAGTAAGTGACCTGGGCCTGTTTAGTCTGGAGAAGAGAAGATTGAGAGGGGGTCTGATCAATATATACAAATACCTGAAGGGAGAATGTAGGGAGGATGGGGCCAAACTCATCTCCGTGGTGGTCAGTGACAGGACAAGGGGTAAGAGGTATAAATGAAAACACAGGAAGTTCCATCTCCATGTGAGGAAGAACTTCTTTCCTGTGAGGGTGACAGAGCCCTGGCACATGTTGTGGAGTCTCCTTCTTCGAAGAGCTTCGAAACCCACCTGGATGCCACCCGGTGCCATATGCTCTAGGTGTCCCTGCTGGAGCTGGGGGGTTGGATTAGATGATCTCTAGAGGTCCCTTCCAACCTCAACAATTCTGTGATTCTGTGAAATCCCTAGAGCACAGCTATATCACAGATTAGTTTCTTTTTTTTTTTTTTTTTTAACTTCAAAGTAGAAAGTAAATTCATCGTCTTAAACAATTTTTAAAGAAGGCTTTTCCAGTTGGTATTCAATTGTTATACACAGCTGACTAATAATAACAATATATAAGTTGCATCTAGTGGACTACATCTATAGTCAAGTAGTAGAGAGCTTGCTAAAAGGAATAGAAATTAGGATATAATTTATTTTCAGTGAATATTTCCCAAGTTATTAATTTGGGAGCAGAATTTACAGGGAGAGGTAATATGTTTTGATGGATCAACTGATATACTCTGAGAACTCAGACACTTTTCTGAGCGCACAGCACCATATTCATATCTAATAGAGAGGGAGCAATTTTCATTGTCAATGTAATTTGCCTTTTATTAGCTATAGAGCACCTCCTGGTGCAGGGGGCAAGAAGAGAAGCAGTAAGGTCAAAAGAGGAATTTCAGAGAGATACAAGAAATTATCAACTATTGAGTGCCAAAGGATTATTTAGGAGTGGGTGAAAGGCAATCCTAATGCCTCTTAAAATCAGGTTTATTTGAGGTTCTGTCTATGAAGATTATGAATCTTAATTCTCCGGCTTGTCTTTTCAAATAGTGTGTGGTCTTCCTTGAGAACTAAAATGGAGTAGTCGACAATTAGTAAGGATGTAATATTATACTGTCATCAGTACCTGAGTCTTTTATCCATTGTTTACTTGAATTAATTATTGAATAAATGGTATTTTGTCTTCTTCCACAGTTACTGTGGGAGTAACTAGTGCACCATGTTGTATTCTAGTAGGTGTTTTTCTAAAATTTTAGTGGCTTTGTTGTTTTTTTTCTCAAGTTTTGTATTTGTTGCTTTGGTGCTGCCAGGTGTTTGATATGTTTTGCATGCTCTGTACTGGTCTGTGAGATTTGGCTGGCAGCAGTCAAGCTACTGGTAAAATGCTTTTCATCAAATGTAAAGGTTTTATAAGTGAAAACATTTTTTTGAGCAATACGTGATTTCAGAACATTCTGGGAAATAAAAGTATATTCCAAACAGGCAGACAGCTTAAGTGTTGCTTAAAATGTTCAAAATGATCCAATTAGAGTTGTCTTTGTTATACCTGAGGACAGTGCCAAAGAGTGAGGAAGGTGCATGGCCCTAACAATTTGCAGCATGAGTTGTGTTATTCCAGGCAGTAGGTACACACATTGCAATCCCAGTCTGGCTGATGCCAAATGCTTTTGTTCAGTACAGAGCAACTTTCAAGCAGAATATCACCACTCTGGAGGGCTGTTGTGCATCCTTCATCATAGCTGGGGATACGAATGCCCAGAGGAAGAGTCTTTTTCTGTGGCTTGTTCTGTGGCTTTTAGTCCCTCTTCACCACAGCAAACCTTGAGGCAGCTGGCAGATGGTAGTCGATAGAGCAGATCTCAGGCTGCTTCATCTTTCACTTGACAAGCAGACCATTTCACATTAATCTACAGTCAGAGAAGGCTTAGAGCATTCTCAGCCCCCAACCCTCTTGATCTACACTGAGTATCTGACCCTACATGTGAGTGAGAGTAATGAAAATCAGTTTCCTGTGATGTACAATTTTATTGTAATTGTTGTCACAAAATGATGACAGCCTTTGGGCTTGATTCACCTTTATAACATGACTGTTTCTGTTTCGACACATGGAGTTGTTCTACCAAAATGTAAAATCAAGAGATTCAAAGTCATTTCATTATAGTACTGTTATACTACACTGAACTGTTTCGGTGTAATAAAGGTCATGCAGCGTATTGCCATGAACTCTGAACATCAGAGATGTGAGTGCTGAAAATATACCTAGAAAGATCACAAATATTTTGTAAAATACTGTTTGATTTACTGGTGCTTTAAAATATATTTACTATTGATTACTAAATGGTCCATGAGATCATGGTACTTCACCTAAAATTGTTCAGTGTTAGTAATACTTGGCATTGAAATAACTGTTTTCACTCATAGTAAAGATGCAATTTTAAGTGTACAAAACCCAAGTGTTAAGCACAGAAAGCACATTAAGCACAGTGTTAAGCACATTAACCATGCTGAAACAGAAACCTAGTCTTTATAGATTTTTATGACTACAAAACTGAGTGATGCAGATATTATATATACATTATGTTGCAGTTAGTTAGTCATTTAATAAAATCTAATATCCTAGCTCTTCAAATATGGTTCGCTGTGAGAAAATAAAGAGACCAATGGCCTTAGTTTATGATTTTGTATGTACAAAGTGATTAAACAGTCTGTTGCTGTGCTTAAATAGTCTGTTTCTTTTAAATAGAAACGTCTGAGCAAATGAATATGTTTTAATATGTATATATAAATATATGAAAGTGTATTTTACATTTTCATTTAATTGTTAAGTGAAAGAATTTAGTATCTAACAAGTGGGTTCATTTTCAGACAATCTTTTAGCTGTAGTTAGCTAACTGAGACCAGTTAAGAGATTGATGTAGTTGAAACTGCACATAAGTTTTGATTATATCAAAGTTACTTTAAGATTAAAAAACTCCTGAAATAAAAATTTAAAAAAGATGAGTTTATACAAGAACACTGGTGATTTGAACATTAAAATAAAGCAATCCCCAAAGAACTAATAAAAATAAAATGGAGGAAAGCCATACTGTGCATTATGTTCCTGTTTGATTTGAGACAATGATGTGCTGAATTATACAAAATATGACCAATTTGCAATAAATACTTTCTAGGTGAAGTAATTGCTTTCTGAACATTTACAATTGTCTGTTTCATAAGTCTGAAAGACATTCTGATCTCTGCAAGGACAGAGAGCCATAATAATAGTCCAAATAGAATGGTGCTCTCTAAGACCATTCACATGAGCCATCTGTCTCCCCATTTGTTTAAGCTGTGTTGAGATACTGACCTCTGAAGGTGTATCAGCCTCTTTCAAAGTTAGCTCCAGCCTTTCCCTGACATCTGATGAGATATGCAAGTTACACTTCTGTAGGTTTTTATTTTGGCAGCTTTGTGACGATGTGACCTAAGTGCTTGTGCATGTGGCAGGTAGAAATCAAAACTGCATTTGCAGCCAATGACATCTGTCATTCTGATCTCACCATGAAATTTATTAATTGCCAGCCAGGCCTTCTGAACCTGTTCTTGCTTGACAATGACCTTATACACCAGAAAATAAGTTTTCTAGGGAATTCCCATGAATTAGCATGAAGAGCAAGAATATTTGTAACCTTCAAATGAGTATTTGAATTTCAATACTTTTTGTAAGTATAGAAGATCATAATTCTGGTGGAAAAATGCTATCTGTCAATGCTAACTAATGGTGGTTCAAGCTCCTTTCTTTCATTCCTTGCTTGCTATCTTGCTTGCTTCCTTCCTGCATTCCAAAATGTCTTTTGGCTATTAATTTTGTGGGTCTGATTATAAGAAGCAACTGGTCCACAAAGAAAGATATGTGTGAGTGGAGATATACTGAAATGAACAAAATTCATTTAAAAAAAAAAAAAAAGTTCAAAATGAACAGGTGAGAATGTTAGTATCTGACATTTTTCACTCTTAGAATTACTCTTTTCACTAAGAATAAATTTTTATATGTTTGGTGGATATTTGTTGAGTCTGGCAGTTAAATTTCCTGGCTGCTCTGTCTGAGATGAATTTTCTTTTTTTCCTCCTACCTTCAGTGCAGTCACTGGCATACAGATGATTCTCTCAGAATGATCAAATTTGATCCAATCTGAGAGACATTGATTTGACTTTCCCCCTTCAAAAGTGCTCAGAGAACACTGCCTTCCTCTTGCTAGGAGGATTGCCTGGCTTCTAAATCCCGTGGTATTTTCTGCCATCTTAGGAGTCTTAGTTTCTTTTCTGTAAATTACATATTCCAATATATGTGTTAATCCTCATTGGATGTAATTTATTCTTTAAGACATTAATATGACTCAGTTTGCAAGTACTGGGAAATGAACTCATATTATCCCATTCTTGTGAAAAAGTGACAAACAAAACATTTCTTATTACTGCAGCTTTGTGCTCTTAGATTGCTTTGCAAATTAGTTAGCTTGCATTGTAGGCAGTGATCTCTCTTTTTCAGTCAGTGCACCTGAGACATTACAGCAATTCTTTCTAAGCACTCCTTGGCAGACTTGATGACAGTGCTATCTGCAGTCTACTAAATAGCTCAGGAAGCCAATGTTTTTCTGTCCAGAATTTCATCGTAATGATAAAGTTCGTTTCAGTCTACATATTTTTAAACTTTGTGACTTTTTCCTTTTATTTCTCTCCAAAATTACTGTTATTACTATGGCTACTAATGTTGGATAGAATTATTAATGCTTGTTGTTAATACTTCTGTTCATTTAATTTTTCACCTTGTGTTATGTTGTCAAGGACAATTTCCATTTCCTCCTTAGACACTTTTTTCTTTCTGGAATTTTTGCAGGAGAATTTCAAGTACACTAGTAAGGGATTATTTTGTAAATTGTAATTGTTGTAACCTAAAATTTGTCATTCTCCTAGTAAAATTTTAAAATACAAATGCTATCGGGCCAATGCTTGGTTCGTCATTTTGTACAGGATATGAAACTAAACATAATTGAGAGAATTTTTACCCTCTACCTGGGGTAGATGGTTTTCAAACTGAAACATAATTAACATCAAACCAACTTTCAACAAAATACAATTAATAAATTATGGATAAGCTCTCAATTCTTTCTCACTTAAGAAATTTTTAGCTCTCTAGTTAATGAATTTAGATGGTTAACTGAAATAGGAGAGAACATTCTTCTAGATCCGTAAATCATTAGCAATATCCTACATGAATGCCCCTGAAGTCCACGAAGACACTGTAGTGGTATTTGTTGCCTCATCTACACAAATTTTGCTGAAGATATATTCATTCAGTAGTTTAAAACAAGCAAATCCATTGCAGAGCTTAATTCTCATCTGTAGAACGTTTTCATGAAGAGTTCAGTAAGTTTTCTGTATCTTGCCAGCCCTAAAATCCTCTGGCCAGAAAGTCAATTATATGAATTTAATGGAATTATACTAATTTAACACTAATGAACAACCTAAATATCACAGCAGTTTCTTCATTCTGGTGCTGTATTTTCATCCTGTTAAAGATAGTGTATAACACCAGTTTGACCATTTATTTATTTAATTTCTATAATTATTTTTTAAATCATACAATGCATACATTTTTGTTTTTGATTTCAGTACTGGGTGATCTCTCAAAAGACCTGTCTTTATGGTGCATGTTTGATTTGTTATCAGTAGATGTATTTTATGCCTTTTATTTAATACTTGATTCCCATAGAACCTGTACCTCCTCAGCACCTATGTTTATATAACTGTGACAAAATAATGACTTGGATTAACTCCGTATCTGGTTCTATTTTAATTTATGGGCTTCAACCATGTACGTGCATACACACAGCTAACCTGTCCAGAGCTACCTGGAATATCCTGCACAGCACTGCATTATGCCATTCAGCCATATTCATTTATCTTAGAATTCCTGTACTGGCAGTTGACATAATATTAGCTGGCAAAAGTTCAATTGCTTTCTATACAACGAGCCTCCAGAAATGCATAAAATTCTTTCCAAAGTTGTCCTCAGAAAGCTAACATTAGCTATTTAGGTAAAGGAATTATCAATACTTCGTTTTAAGACCAAACCAGGTTGTTTTTCTTTTCTGTTCATAAATGTCAGTGTACAGTAGATATGTTGTAGTTATGACAGGGAATAAATTTCTAACTGTTTACTGGGAGTCTTCTTGTCTCAGAATTCTCAGAGAAACAAGATTAATGTCAGAAATGGTGCAAAGAGGCTTGTGTGAATCTGTTTCAAATGCATATTCATCTCAGTTACGATGACCTCCTGTACTTTCTGAACATAAACTAAAGTTCAGTGATCATAGTTGTTTAATGACTCCAAAATGGAGTTTGCTATGGATTTATGAGGGAAGTAGTCATATTCTTTTAGTCATAGTAATAACTCAATCCTGTGAGATACAACCCATTTGTGAAAAGACTGAGTCATTACTCTGACATTTGAGAAACATATGCTGTGACAGCAGCTAGCTTAAAACAAAAGCGCTTACCTTAACTTAAAGAGTCAAAATGATACAGAAGAATCTTACAGAAAAAAAAAGAAGCTTTCTTTTTCTTTTCTCTCTCTCTCCCTTTTTTTTTTTTTTTTTTTTTTTTTTTTTCTTCCTCCCCCTTTTTTTTTTTTTTTTTTTTTGCTATTCTGATCTAAGAAGGCTCAAGTTAGTGTCTGCTTTGGGCAGTTCTCTCTTTTTATTTTTTTACACGGCTTTTAACTGGTGTTATAAATCTTAAAATACCTTTATTTTACTGTAGAAAACAAAGTAAAGTGCATCTTGCATTTTTTTTTTTCATTTTTACAATACTAAACTTCTACCACAAATCATCCATTTGCTTTGAGAAAAAGAGAACTGAGATGCAGTCATGAAATATTGTCTGTTTTTCCTATAGTTTTCTGATTATGGCATGCAGAATACCTGCTGTTAAAAAGTCAAATAAGTGCCCTTTTAAAAAGTATTCTGTTTTAAAAGAAACAAATAGTTTGTAGAGATTGAAAATATTTATCACATTATTATATAACATTTATAAGACATTTTTAGCATAGTGCTCTTTTAATTTATAACAAGAGTTTACACCTTTACACTCTGTTAATTTAAGGAATTTGAAATTACTATATTCTACTGATATTATCTCTGAAATGGCGGTGGTAGTGTGTAGAACATTAAACCAATTTGCTTCCCAGCAAGGGAAAGAAAAGGATGGCTAATACCTTAACATAAAAGAGTGGGTTCAAGGTGAAGTCAAATTCCTTCACCTTCTACTTTCTGCAAGTTGCTATGTGTGCAACTGCAGTTGCTTCCTCTGAGAAATGCAGATACTTGCCTCCCAATCCAAAGAAGTTGTCTCCTTAGTTCTCTTTTTTGGATCTCCTAATTCCTGTGATGGCTTTCTAAGTGCGTGTTCTGCTTTTTTAACACTCATGGAGATTTTGCAGTAAAGTGCAGCAGTGCAGTGGCAGGCAGCTGGTGGGAGGATGGCCAGACTATCCTTGTATCATTTTTCCCCCTGACACTGGGAGAAACAAAATGGAAATAACTTAAATAATCTGAAGTATGGTATCTGGGATGATATCTGGAATTCTTTTTGAGAGAAGAGTCATCCCAATGGCAACTGGTACCAGAGAGGGAAAGGTGACAGTCATCAGATGTTCCTTGGAGCACAGTTACAAGTACCACTATTCATCTACGCCCCTCTCCCCTGTGCTGGATCCTCAAACATATGTCTTTTCAGGAAAATGTTTATATCAAACCAGCTATCAGTGTACATCCTGTAGTTCTGTGAAGTTGAACACTGAAATTCAAAGGCAGACACAGTCTGAAATCTCCAAATCATCAAGGATGACTTTTATAGAAGTTGAATATAAATTGAAGCATGCCATCAAGTGAGTTTCATCTATTTTACATGAAGTAACTTGAGGTAGGTTTTTTTTTTTTGCAGTTAGGAGCATCCTTTTCATATCTTTGCAGCAGAATTCATGAAAAACCTGGTTAATGGGAATAGCCCAGAGGCATATTTAAAGTAATGCATCCTAAATGAAATCTTAACCTTCGACCTTCGTTTTCAAAAAGCATGTCCTCTAATTAAATGATGCTCTTTCCATTTAAGTGAAAGGTGTAATGCTGATTAGGTTATATATCATTGAGGGAAATTTTGCCACTACAAGGTCAACATCTGTTGACTTAGAAACTAGAAGCCTTAATTCAGAATTTAAAAGCATAGCTGTTTCTAGTAGGGTTAATTAAAAACGATCTCGTAATTCCCTGAAAAAAAATGTAAAAAATGCAAGCATAACCAAATCTGAAGGGGCTTTATTTTTCTCAGTCTCTGATATGCATTGCATAAGTCCATCCCCCACACAGAGTTGGTAAATAGAGGTGCAGCCATGACCTTGGACACAATCAGGTTTGATTGTGGGTTTTTCTGTGTTGATTCAGTTTTTTCCCTGGAGTCTCCTGTACAGGAATGCAAGTAAGGAACAAGAAGCTTAATCACATTAATGATTGGTACTCAGACCTTTAAAGGTGGCTGTTTAATCAGAAACTCAGAATATGATTTCATGCAGAAATCCTTGTCAATACATTTTCCCTTACTCCATAGACTGTGTAATGCCTTCATAGTTGTAACACTGTTTAAACTTTTTTTTTAAAGCTCCCAAACCATTTGCCTCTTTTGTGAATGCTGGTGGGAAAACATGCTATTACAGGGGATACCAGAAGGTGTGTGAAAGAGCTATATATTTTCTTTATAACTTCTAAATATTTTAATTTTAGCCACATGCAAATCTATAGACATAGAAATCTTAATTAATACAGGTTTCAAATAAGAAATCTTTCATATCTATTTATTCTAAGATACACAAAAGTCTCACATAATTGTAACTTATTCTCTTTCTTGTACAATGTCCATTGTACAAACAAAATGTCCATTGCCATAGAGTGGATCTACCTGTGTGAGGTAAAGGTTTAGAGTAACTGCAATTCTCCTTTCATACAACAATTCTACAGAGATGAATATTTACACATAATAAACTACATAAGTAGCAGATGGAATTATCAATCATTTAAAACACTCATGAACAATGTAAGATTTGAATATTATCATTTTATTAGTCAAAAGAGTTAATAGGTTAGGAGAAATGAAAAGATGTTCCTAAGTATTAGATTGAGTATTTTATTCATCTTTGCCACATAAACATCATCATAATTTGTATTTATTTAGTCTAAATTAAGGTCAGTTACATATATTTTTCTTTGTGCATTTCAAGCTATCAAACAATTTTCTGGATTTCTTTTGTCTCACTACACTATTTGACAACTTAAAGTTAGTGAAACATTTTTTGAGTTTACTCAGAGATTTATAAGATATGTTAATTTTCAGCTCATAAAAAAATAATGGTGACAGGTACTGGCAATGTGTAATATTACACCTTTATCGAGCTTTGTAGCCATTTTTGTACATTTTTCATTTTCTCATATGCTTTTTAGACAAGCAAAAGTTTTAAACAGATAAATAATGGTGGGACAGAGTAAAACCCTGAGTAAAACCTCTTTGCATTCAAGGTACTTCAAACTATTTCAATGTTCTGAATTCAGAGAGTTTTTACAGTTTATTCATATGGGTTTAAATACTATCTGTAGAACTTTGTGGTAAAGTCACTGATTCTTCACGGTTGGAGATCTATGTCTGAGTCAATAGAAGTTGCAATCAAAGCAATTCAGTCAAGTCAATTTCAGTCTTCAGTTCACAGTTACTTTTCTAAAATTTTAACTGATTCGAAATGTATCAAATCCAAAGCAAAGCAAACAAGTCAGTAGAGACGAGTTTGTCGCTAAATTAAGTACTGTGAGAATGTGCTAATGATTCATTTATTATATATTAAAACAAAATGCATATTAAGGAGATCACCCAATACTAGTACACTAACATGCTAATACTAATACACTAAAATTCTTACATAGTAAAATACATACTAATATATTACTAATATAGTACATACTTATATACTAATATATTATTATTAACTACCCCAAATCCACAGTATTAACCTGTACGTTGGAGAACAGAATTTGTTGCTTTAAAGATAGAACATAATCACTGTTAGAAAATCTGGAACAGGGAGAGTGTTACTTCTTGTATCCTCTTGTCTTAGCTATCCATTTCTAACTGAAAAATAAGAATTTACTATAACCAGGAGTAATTTGGCTAGGAAGTTTGAAAATCGCATTACCCAAAGGCAACCCCAAAGCATAGTTGGAAAGTTCAGCCCACCTGTGAGCTTTGACAATCAAAGTAAAAATGAGAAAACAAGCCAGAGCCCAGAAATTCTGGACCTGTGAGTCAACATTCACATGGGAGTTGTGAAAGGTTGTATGCTTGTAAGCTGAATACTAAAAAAAGAAGTAACCCTGAAAAGGTTGAAGCAGCTCTCAAAGAAATGAGAGCAGCATATTTCTTTGCAGATGAGGCTCAGCTGTTTCTGCTCAGCTGCAAGACCTCTGTTTGCCACAGAGCCACTTCCCACTGTCCTTTTACACAGTGCTCAACCACAGGCAGAGCAGTTCCTGAAGAAACACTCACTTTAGAAGTGCTCCCTCCATGATATTACTTTACTTCATAATAGCCAAAAAAGTTAAAAGTATTTTATGTCTCCTTACGCTTTATGTACAGATCCCTCTGCTTTTTTTTTTTTTTTTTCTGAATTTTTACTTAGGAATACAGCATAAAACTAAAAAAAAGACCTTCTATCCTACCATGAAGAACAAACAGGTAGACTTTTGAGAGACAACTTTAAATCCTTTATTAGCTGAAAACAACAAAACTACAATAAGAAGTCAACAAAAGTTAACAACAGAACAGCCGTTTATATTTTATGTAGTGTATAGGGCAGCCTGTTTTTCCTCTAGATTACAAAATCTTTTATATAGTTGATATAAGAAATAGGGATCTCAAGCCCCCTTGATAAATTAGCTGAAGTCTTGGTTACGACTGACAGCTACACGGCAGGCAGTAATTTTCTTGATGTGCTTGCAAGTCCTTACCCCTAGCATCTGATACCCCAGTGGCATCAGTTACTTTAATGCAGCTCCTGTGGCATATCTGCTTTGTTCAGCCTTGTAGCACACAGATATTGAGCTGTGTTTTCCCAGGATGGTGTGGGTTTTTTTTTTTTTTTGGCTCTCTGCTTCAGTTTTTGTTGATCTTATTGCTTTTTTATCATCATCATCATCATCATTATTATTATTTCGATAGCTGAGAGAGGATAGAAAACTTCAGCTCTTAAGTTTTACCCTATAAGTAAACCAGTAGCTCTGGAATTGTTCATGTTCACTGCATACTTTATTTATTTATTTATTTATTTATTTATTTAATGGTTAGATGCAGTGAATATAAAATTTTTACAGGATACATAATTAGACTTTCAGTACACATCTAAAGCAAGAAGCATTTTTATAGAAAGTAACAGACCAAAAGCATGAAACAATGATATTGATAAATCAAAAGAACAAATGATTATTGATTAAGACTTTGACCTTGATATGGAGAACACCTTATTAATGTCAATGAATAACAATGAACATCTTTAATAAAGGACTTTCTTATACTTCTAGGAGAATATAATTGTAAAGCTTCACTAGATCTTGTTACAGGCAAACTCAAAAAAGTAGTCACTCGAGTTAGTCACTTCATTTTTTTTGCTTGCATATCCTTATGCCCCGTTTTAGGGCTTAGTACAATATTTTTTCTTATTTGTAATTATGTTTCTAACTTTTAGCTAATTTGTGATTTTTGTAATTTATTTTCACAATGGATTATAATATAGAAAATGAATTCCAGCTATTGCATTTGTTCACCTACCTCGCACAGATAAGCACTATTTCAGTCCGCTGCCCTTTTATTCTTTTAGTTACTATTTTACTTAGGAGATAATGTCAAAGGAATTGAACATTGTTGCTAGATAATGGTCTCCCACTGCAAGATGAATGTCAAGACATTATGAAAATAAATATTCAAGTGAAATAAGTTGCATTTTTATTACCTTATGATTATGATTAAATATATATATATTTTTCTAAATTTGGGCAAGAAAAATTGCTAAAAACAAGAAGAAATGGAATATTTTTCTTAAATATCCTTCATTAGGAAGCATTAGGAAATCAAATAAGAAATATATAAAACATTTGCCAATAACTGTAAAAAAATATATATCTAATATATATATAAAGTGTTTGCTTATCAATGTAACAAAATAAAAAAATAAAAAAATAAAGCACAATGTTGGAGATCCTACTGGATGAGATTAAGATGATACCACGGTAAATATTATTCAAGTCCTATTTCCTAATTCTCTGTTCGAAGAGAGGAGCATACCTCCAAAAATAGGGAAAAAAATATATTATATCCATGCCTTTTTACTGCTTTGACAATTATTACTGTTTTCATAAGAGTTTTCCTTTCCTCCACTGTATGAGAAGCAGGCATCAATAATTCATGTGAGCTGATAATCATGTTACAGGTTGATTTAGTGAGATTAGAACTTTTTTTGTAATTATTATGGTAATACACCGCCTATGACTCATAAAATTATTTTCTATTAATTAGTATGTGATTGCTTTAGTATAACTTACTTTTTCTCAACTCGCAATTTTTTTATACTAAGTCATATAGTGGTTGACTTTGTTACAGGGTTTATTTCACTGTGGTTTTTTTTTTTTTTTTTTTTTTTTTCTGATTGGAATTTGATGTTTCGATCAACCCTTTCACAAGATGTTATTATTTCTGCTTGAATCCTGGTGTTCACAAATGTCTTCAAAATGCTCCTTGTTCTATGCATGAAACATCCAATGGAGCTGTTACACCATAGAATATGCTGTGCAGTCATTAGGAGACAAGCAGATCCACTGTGCCTAAACTTCTTCTGAAAGTAGTGTCTCAAGTGAAAGAAATCATAAAATTGATCGTGATTTCTTCAAGAAATTATTCAATAAAACATACTCTGTGGCAAAAATGTCACTCCAGCATTTCAACTGTGTAGAGGATCAAGGATTTTCAGCAACAGAAATCCATCACCACCTCCCTCTCTTCAACAGGAGGGATGATGCACTGCAAATAGTGAAGGCAGCCCTAAGTTTGCTGTTAAAAACCATTAGTGCTTACAAAGACACCGTGGTGAGTTGACACAGTCGTAGGAATAACAGCAAATAGAACAACAACCTTAGAATAACAACTTGGGAAATTCCTATTTCCTATTCATAGATAATTTGCCCTATTATAGTATTTCTGTCTTGCAAATGACATGAAGGAAAGCTAGGGATATATTCTTTTGAATTCTCTGCCAGGAAATCTCTTTTTGGGGCAAGACTAAATGTCATATAAATCAAGGGCCGAACAAAATAGGAAATTCATGCCCAGCTGCTGAAGTATACGTTTTATGATTTTTACATTACAAGAGAGGTGTTCAAAAGATCATAATTATTTCTACCATCATCATCAAGGATTTTTTCTTTCTCAAATAAATTCAAAATTTTATACCTTTTGTGCAGAAATGTTAAAATGTTCACTATGTATTGATATACCTAGTAAGTAAGTTTGGTTAATGCTGGTTAAAAAAAACGGTCTTTCAGTCAAGGTAGAGTAGAGCTTCACTTTTTTTTTTTTTTTTTTTCCCCTTCTCTCCTGAATTGGAAACCTACGAATTCAAATTTTTGATTACATTTTAAACACAGACCAAAGCTTTATCACATAATATCACATAATAGAAGTTTTATACTTCAGCAAAATACTGAATCATGACTTCCCAATGGAGCATAAATATGGCAATTTTGTTAATTATATGTGATGATGCCATATATCATTCTCTCTTGGAATAAAAAACAAAAAAAGAAAGAAAAAATACATGCCATACTAGTTTCAAAAAGAATGTGTAATGGCTCTCCCTATGCAATCAGAAGAGAGCGTTTTCTTTTGTTCACTTTTATATCTGTCTATATATCTATATATATCTATTTCTCTATAAATATTATTTTGTACATTTTAATTATAAAAGCTATTATATAAAATTAAGTCCTGTTCACATGCAGTGTACTCACCTCATCTAAAGCAGAAGATTTCATGGGGGCAAATTAAACATTCTCACAGCTTAGAAGTAATGTAAAAGTGTCATAATGCTTATTTCATTGTAATGCATAGTCTGAGGGTGTAATGAAGGTTTTACCTATTCTTATACTTCTTAATGATTTTTTTTTTCAGGATGAAAAAATCTGGCAAAAATGTATTCAAATTTTTAGAGAGAAATTAAAGAAAGATAGACAGCATTTGATGGCACAGTTCATCAATCTTTACACTTAGGAAAAAAAAAATGTCCTATAAATATAAATATATGTCAACAAAATTATCTACAGGATCAAAATCTGCTGCATTGTTGCTTAGCTGCATCAAAGGACTTTCTCAAAATCTCTGTGAAGACTGAGGAATGTAATAAATTGTTTGTCATTTCACACAATATGAAATGTTTGCACATTTTCATATCTATCTTTTCAGTTATCTGAAACACACTGCAAGGAACGTAGCAGTGCTAGTTCTGAGTTTTTCACAGTTAAATGTGGCCCAGATTTTCCTTCTACACTCTATAATCTAAAGCACCTTTACTAGATACCTGACATTAGATGGGATGAATCTAGGCATTCAACACTGCTAAGTAGCGGCTATTTAAGTATTTGACCCTTTCTCCCCAGCTCTGGAAATTTCCTTCCCTAGCTATTATCTTTCACATCTTTGTGACATCATTTTCTTAATAACTTTACCTCACATGCTGAAATCACAGTATTACTTACACGTAGTGGTTCATTATATCCTGACTTCCTGCAATATGAAATATTCTTGACAGACAAGAAAAGGATTATTTTCTTTAATCAAAAATTACTTGTGCTTTCATAGGAAAAGCAAAAACATTTGTACTAGCTTAGATAAAAGATGATGTTTTATTCAAAATCAGAAAAAAAAAAAAAGCAGTATAGCTTCAAGATTAACAGACTTTAAAGGTCTGTCTCAGCATTGCCACTAACTAAAGCATATTTGCAAGCTGTGCAAAATGAAAATCTATATCCCTGCTTTGGTTCATTTAAATCATTATAACCTGAGTGTCCTGTATGACCAGGAAGTGATTTACTCACTGCTTTTTCTTCTGCTGTGACATTTTCTGTTTCTTCTGTTGGCTGACCTAATTAGCAGTTAAATATTTAGCAGAGTTGGGGCTTAAACTTTGATTTCCTGAGTAGCAATTGTAATGGAAAGTCAAAGAAAGGCTCATTTTCCTACATTTAATTTAAGAATGGAAATATAAGTGACATATCATGTCAAAATCTATCAACTGCAGATACTCCAGTTTTAATATCAGAGATGAAATTATACCAAGCATAGATCTTGTGACAGAAGTCAAGGTTTTCATAAATATTTTCTTAGTTATGTCTTTGGATATTCATATTCCAGAAAAATTTTTAGTTCATCAAAATAAGATGGTGCTAGGTAACTATATTTTCCACAGTCTACTATCCTGATATATGGCTTGCTCTTAACTCCATCCTATTAATCTTATTGTATTACGCAACATGTTGTTCACAATCTTGTAGATGAAAAGACAACACAGTTATGCAGACTTTTTTTCTTATTTGCTCATTTACTTTATATTTTAATGGAAAATAACAAAATTGGGTTGTAATATATATTTATCATCCATTTGGGTTGAATTCTTCAACACAATAGAAACGATTATAAGGAAACACTAAGTCCAGAAGCATTACACATAATATTTCCCTCTCTTTACACAGTTTTGTGAAATTTCTATGATGTCAGTTATCCCAGAAGAAAAAAATCATATTGGATTCACCTTATTCCTGATTTATCACAGCTTGCTTACAGACTATTGTTCTACTTTTATATTTACTGGATGTAAATATAAATGTAAAATGTAAAATGTAAATATAAATGTAAAAACAGTAAACAAGTCTGACAACATGTGTTTGTTTTCAACAGTCCCCAAAGATTATTTGCAAAATCCTCACTTAGACAATACAGCTGGCAGCTGTCTCTGGACAATTACATATTGCCAATTCATTTCTGGATGCAGACTCAGGGGTCCTTGAACATTGTTCCTTGCCATATGTCACAAGTTCAAAGTTGTGTAAAGTCTAACCAGTAAAAGGCTGACATGGAGAAAGCCTTCAGTACCTTGCCCTTTTCCATGTTCTTTGTGGCCCGGTCCCTTGTCTCATTTACCAGTCACACCACATTTTCTGTAGGCTTATTTGTGACGCTTATGTAGTTACAGATTTTGACTTTCCTAACTTCATCCTTTCACGCTCAGAGTCTCTGTTGTTCCACCAGGTCATGTGTCATTGCTTCCTTTTAATGTGTGAGGTTACTCAGGAGCTCCTTATTCATCCTTGCAGGCATCCTGCTGCTTTTGCTTGGTTTCCTGCACATTATGTTTTTCATTCCTCAGGTTATAGGAAGTGATACTTTAATATCATCCAGTTTTTATGGTCCCCTTTTCTCTCTATTTTGCATGGCTTCTGAAGAGGCCAAATTCCGCTCATCTGGAGTCCCAGATTCTGTATTTTTCCTTACCTCTGCTTCATGATACTGAACTCTTCCATCTTCTGCTCTTTTGAAATTTGTGTGGTATTGTATTCATCCATAGAAGTTTTCTCAAGTTCTCATTTATGTTTTTCATATAGTTTTTTTTTAATTGTCCTTTGTCATCTTTTTATTACCTCCAACTTTTGTCTTTTAGCCAAATTTAATTCCCTTCTTTTGCCTTCTTTCTCTGCTAATTATTCTATATTTTTTCACTCTCCATTTGCATTAGCTATGGAATGACTGCTGTTGAATGTCTCTTGGAAAAAAAGAAAGGTTTGCTAATCATTTCTCCTTGTTTCTCTTTTAAATGTCTTTCTCTTATTTTCTTTTTAAATATCTTTCTCTTATTTTCTTTTTTGTGACATTTTTCATCTGCTTTCCTATTTCTTTGTTATGTTCTGCTTCGCCAGCCTATCCTTGCTATTCCTTTATTAATTTCTTCCACTGTTGTGAAGTTAAAAACCTTGTTCTTCAAAAAAATGTGCATAAAACAAAAGTTCGGCAGTAACTGCAATGCCTTTCCTGGATCCTTTCTCTCTTATTCCAAGCTTCCGTCTTTCATCCCTTCTTTTCTCTATGTTTAGAAAAGGTTACATACATCTATAGCTCAGGTGACCATTATTTTGGGCATTACCTTTGCAGGTCTGGTAGTGATAGTTCAGCCTAATTTTCGAAACTTCAACAAAGAAAGCATAAACGAAGTCATAGAAACAAAAGTTATAATCCTACATAAACAGAAGATATTATGAGTTTTCATGAGAAATGATTTTTTCCGGAGCTTATAGAAGAAGAGCTGATTTTTCTATTAAATAGTCAAAGAAAGCATAATACCACACAACTTTTTAAATGCTAGAAAAACATCATGTCACTTGCTAAGATTTCAGAGTAAATTTTAGTGGAAAGTTAAATTATTATATGCAAAAAAAAAAGTTCAGTTTTATTAATAAAGCATTAATGCACACATGACTGTGTTATACATTTTAAAGAGGATAAGTGAAACCTTATAATTCTTTGTGTTTGTAACTTCAAGTCCACTATGACCATTGTTTTTCTAATATCTTATCCATTGATCACACTTTTTCTAAAATGTGTCTAATTGAAGCATTTATTATGAAAAATTGATTAAGTTCCAATCCTTTGCCTGCCTGAAGTCATCTCATCAATGAATTAGTGACCCAGAGAACATTTATTTAATTAAGAAATGTAGGATGGTGTACTGCATAGCTTTGCTATTTGTGGGTTTAATACATTAATTCCTCCAAAATTGGATTTATATTCTCTGATTATAATTCTTACATATAACCATTTTATTTTTCATTGAAGCCTTGACCACCAATGCAAGAAGAAAGCACTGCTTTTCCTTTCTTCCTTTTCATGCCTCATCTGTAAATATACAATGATGATATTACTGTATTTCACACCAACTGAGACTCTGCAGTGAATCACAGCATCCCCAAAATTTATTTCCTTTCTTGGAAACAATCAGCCATTGTTCAGCAATTTGCAGTAATGCTTAGAATACTCTTACTGAGATCCCATGACAAGAATAAAATTAACCCCAAGTCAACAGTGTGTGTTATATTAGCTTCTCTAATGGCCTGCACTCAGACTACATTGGGCTCTGATCTTGTTAAATCTAAGAAGCTTCAAACTTGGTTCGGTGACCTCAAAGGAATATAAAGTGCCACAGAGAATGGTATTAGTACCTGGGTAGGAACTGTTCTTCCCTCTGAGTAAATATGGAACTGTCGCCTCAGCATGGGGTTGCTGTGTACTGCTGAAGGTCATATCCTATCCAGTCTCTTACTAGCTAGCAATTTTTTGCAAAGTTTTCATGTCACTTTCACTCTTATTTACATTATGCAGTGTATTTTTCTGCATAAAGCAGTCTCTGGCCGTACAAAATGTAAAATTGAATATTCTTCCTAACCCAATTTTTCTCATAGTTCTATTTCTAGTTGTGAATGACTCCACAGAAGCTCAGGCAGGATATTATAAAAGTTTTATTTACTTTTAACAAAAGAGACTTATTTTAGGAAAAAAAAAAAGTTTACTATATATACAAAGCAAATTTGTTGCTGCGACCAGGATCCAATGCAAGAAAGACAGAATCATTTCTTCTCTGATCTGACTTGGCTTATCAGGTCAGGAATTATTGAACATAGCATTGTGATATTTCTTTCCAAAACATTTCATGAGGAGGGAGAAAGAAACACTCTCTCACAGCCAATTTTCATCTACTTTTGTAAAGAAGTTCCAGAGAGCAACACTCTGCTTCTGCTTTGTTTATGTCCATTCCTTAACTTTCTCTTCCTCACCTATGCATATAACATTCTCTTGCTTATGTTTCTATATAAAGCTAGCCGATTTCAATGAAACAACCTCTCCACCATAAAATGAAATGAAATAGCTTCTTCACACAGATGTACAAATTGATAATGAAGTAATTTTGAAGAATCTATCTGGACTAAAATGAAGACAACTTTCAATGTCTTGGAAGGAAATGCTTCATTCACAGACAGATAATGGTTAATTGAATAAGGGTGATTGGAAAAATAGAATAATTAAATATATATACTAACAAATAGAGATTGGAGATGTGAAAGTTGGGGGATGGGGGTAGCCTTAGCGGCAGTGACCATGAGTTGGTGGAGTTCAGGATCCAACGAGGAGGAGGTAGGGCTGTAAGTAGCCTTGCAACCATGGACTTCAGGAGGGCCAACTTTAACCTCTTCAGAGACCTCCTTGCAAGAATCCCATGGGCTAGAGCTCTAGAAAGAAGGGAGGCCCAAGAGAGCTGGTTAGTTTTCAAGTGGCACTTCCTCCACGCCCAGCAACACGGCATCCCTGTGTGTAAGAAGTCAGGCAGAGGGGGCAGGACACCTCCGTGGATGAGCAAGGAGGCAATGCTCAAGCAGAAGAAGGGGGTGTACAGAATGTGGAAAAAAAGATGTGCCCCCTGGGAGAAACATAAAGGTGATAAAAAAAAAAAAAAAAAAAGTAAAACTTCTTCAAATATATTAACAGCAAAAGGAAGATCACGGAAAACGTGGGTCTGCTGGTGAACAGGGTGGGCACCCTGGTTACAAAAACACAGAAAAACAGAGTTGCTGAATGCCGCAGCTCTTTAGAGTCCCAGGCCCTAGGGACAAGAGAAGAAGCCTGGAGAGAGGAAGACTTGCACTGGGTAGAGGAAGATTGGGTCAGAGAGCACCTAAGGAAACTCAATTGCCACGGATCCATGGGCCCTGATGGGATGCACCCCAGAGAGCTGCAGGAGCTGGCGGATGTCATAGC
>NW_010578971.1:553565-571426 GCF_000705375.1 Tinamus guttatus | reverse complement strand
TCCTGCTATTTACATGTTGAGTTGTTTGCATCTATGCACATCCAGACATTGCAAATGAGTATTTTCCCAAGAGCTGAGTAATTCCCCAACTATTTGGCTAGCTCTATGCTTTCTTTGTGAAGCTGTATATTCAAAATATTAGCAGCCAAATTGTGAAACTTTTTTTTTTTTTTTTTTTTAATGAATCAGCCTTCTAGGTGACTACCAGCAAAGTCTTAACTTCTTCATGTAAATCCTAAAGTTTATATTCCAGTTGCTTCTGCTTGACAAGATGGTGAGAAAAAGGTGTTTTAGTGTCAGTTTATTAACATAGGACTAGAATATTTGGGTTCCTCCTAGGTTTATGATTTTTTTAATCTATGACTGAACTTCTTCAACATTATGGGTTTTTTTCAACCACAAACCAGGAAGCGGGTGAGAGGAGACATGTTGCTGAGATTCCTACTTGCAAGTGGGAAAAAAACGGTCAGGGATATAAAAGCTGTGACAACCTTGGCTGCAGTGACTGCAAGATTTGCAGAGTTAAATAACAAGAGTCACAGGATCAGTCAGGAAAAGTACATGAAAGGTAAAAGGATGGGGGTTCTACAAGTGCATCAGCAACAAAAGGAAGACAATGAAAATTATGGGCCTGCTGCTGAATGGCGGTGTGGACTTCATGACAAAGGACACTGAAAGGATGAAAAGGCAGTGCCTTTCTAACCTTAATCCTAACTTGTGAGATCGGTCTCCAGTAGTCCCAGATTGCTAAAATCAGTGAGGAAGCCTAGAGCAAGGATGATTTACCTTATCTGGAAGAGGAGGTTGGGAAATACGCAAACAAACTGGACAAGTCCAATGGCCATGACAGGATGCACCCAAAAGTGCCAGTGCACTTTTTAAGCACATGTTTGGTAATCTTTGAAAGGTCAAATGTCCCATCTTCAGCAAGGGCCAGAGAGAGGATCTGGAAAATTACAAACCTGTAAGTCTCAACTCGAAACCTTGGAAGCTGATGGAGCAAATCTATCTGGAAATCATTTCCAAACATACGAAAGATGAGAAGATGATAGGGGGTAGTCAGCATAGATTATGAACGGAAAATGGTGCTTAATCATCCTAATAGCCTCTTGCCATAAAATGACTCACTTTCTGGATGAGGAGTTGTGTCTCTTGTATATTCCAACTTTTCTCAGTGTCGAGACTTTTGACACTGTCTCCCACAATGCCATCACAGACAACTTGATGAAGTACAGACTGGCTCTCCAGAGTGAGGCGGGATGAAAATTGGCTGACTTCTGGCCAGGTTTAGGGGGTTATGATCATTGGAACAAAGGACAGCTGGAGGCCAGTCACTAGTGGTGCACCCTTGAATTGCTCCTGGTTCCAGGGTTAAGGTGCTCTTTGATGACCTCTACAGTGAGGCAGAGCACACCCTCAGCAAGTTCGCAGATGGTACAAAACTGAGAGGAGATGCTGATGCATCAGGTGGTTCAACAAGTTCTTCCGAGAGACTTTAACAGGCTGGCAGGAGTCACATGAAGTTCAATAGTGGAAATTTAGTCTGAAGAAGAGGAGATTTTGCTGAATCTTGTCAGTGTTTATAAAAATCTGAGGTTTAAAGAAAATGCGACCATACTCTTTCAGGGACTGGACAAACAGCAATGAATCAAACCTGAAATATTCAAAATTGCAGTTAGATATAACAAAAGGTATTCACACTCTTACATAGTCCCCCTTAGCAGAGCAAAAACTGCTCTGAGCAGAGTGCTGGACTAGGCGATCTCCAGGGGTGCCTGCTGGCTTCAGTGACTGTGATTGTGTGATTTTGTGAGATGCCTTGTCATTTTATTTTCCCTATATTGGGATGAAAGCTGTGATAAACAGGAAAGCAGTAACATTGTGCTATCCATGAGAAAAAGAGTTGCTGAAATTCATCATTTCCTTAAAAGAGTTGCTTAATTTTGCTTTTTCAGTTTTCTTTCTTTTTTTTTTTTTTACAGAACGACAGCTATTTACCTAAATTATTATTTAACCTAGATTCTTTTTTTCTCAGTGTTTAATTTAATAAAAGTTTTGAAATCAAGTTGAGCGATCTCGAAGGGAGGATCTTTGAAAGATCTCAAAGGGCTCTGGAGCGGATGCTCGTGCCGGAGCACCTCGTCTAGAGGCGAAGAACTGCGGCAAAAGCCGCTGAATGAGAGAGCGCAGAGAGTGAGAGGCAGCCACCCCCAGCGCGACCCCCACGCGGGCAGTGCTGAGCGCAGGGCCAAAGGCGGCTCTGACTGAGCGCGGGTGGAGCCGGCAGGGCAGGTGGGACTTCAAAAGCTGCCCCCAGAGCACGGGGTGGCAGTTAGCACAGGCAGGAGATACGGGCAGGGGTCTCCTCCCAGGTGTGGAAAAGAATTCGCTTCACAGACTCTTCCACCAGGCAGAGAGCTTCCACCAAGAAGGCTGTGGTGACACAAGGCTGAACCACCACAGACACATGCAGCGGTCCAGGTTTCTAGCTGTGGGGAATGTCTGAGCCTCCCCATGTTACCGGGGAGTAGTGAAAACATCGCCTGCCTTTGGTTTGAGCAGGTGGATGACCTGATCAGCCTGGTGGTGGAAGGAGGAGGTAGAAAGGCTGAGGGCCATCAGGGAACGTGAAAGAGAAATAGACTGGTGGAGCTGTGTTCTGCAGTCTTTCCAGGAAAGCCACTCAGAGAACCCCCCAATTCTGTCTGTAAATCCAGGACCCTCTTGCCATGGGGCAGAGGGGGCAGAATTAACTGTATCAAGGGATGAACAACAATGGAAACAGGTCCCTACTCAAGGTGGCAGGAGAACCCTTCCACGGCCCGCCTCACCTCCACCAGTGACCACATCCAACAGGTACGAGGCCCTGGAACTTGGTGATCAGATAGAGGAGGTCATGAACCAAGGCCCATCTAGGGGGCTGTCTACAGAGAGGCAGTCAGGTCCACGCCCTTAGGCTGCTTCCCCCTAAGGAGAAAAGGAGCAGCCGGAAGAAATGGCTGATGATCCTTGTGGGTGACTCCCTGTTGCAGGGCACGGAGGCACTGATATGTAGACCAGATCCCTTATCCAGAGAGGTCTGCTGCTTGCAAGGGGCTTGAATAAGGGATGTTACAGAGACGCTCCCAAGGCTCTTCCAGGGGTCTGATTATTACACCCTGGTACTGTTTCACGTGGGCATTAATGATGCCATGGGGAAACTGAGGCATATCAAGTGAGATTTCAGAGCCCTAGGGATGGCCGTCAAAGGTAGGAGCCCAGGTTGTGTTCTCCTCTATCCTACCAGTGAGGGGAATGGATTCAGAAGGAGAAAGGCAGATAAGGCAGATTAACAACTGGCTGCGCCGCTGGGCTTGGCAACAGGGTTTTGGCTTCTACAACCATGGGACTCTGTTTGATGACCACCGGCTAGTGGGGAATGATGGGAACCATCTCAGCAAGAGGGGCACATGTCTCTTTGCCCAAGGGCTGGCCAATCTGGTTAGGAGGGCTTTAAACTAAGCAAGAAGGGGGAAGGGGAGTGTCACACAGACAGGGCAATCAGTACCACACAGCCAAAGTCAGATGGCATCCAGCGGGAGTATGGTAGTGGGGAAGTGAGGACAGGATGTGATTATGGAGGGTCCTCTTTCACCCCTCCTGGGAAACCTGCAGGCTCGGTTACTTCCCTGAAATTCCTGTACACAAATGCGTGAAGTATGGGGAATAAGCAGGACTAACAGCAGGTCTATGTGCGGTCCCAGCATCATATGACAGAGACATAGTGGGATAGCTCACACAACCTGGAGCACTGCCATGGAAGGCTATCTGCTCTTTAGGAAGGACAGGCTGGGAAAGCGAGGTGGTGGAGTAGCTCTTTGTGTGAGAGAGCAACTGGAATGCATGGAGCTCAACCTGGGAGTGGAGGATGAGTGAGTTGAGAGCTTGTGGGTAAGGGCTAAAGGGCAGGCTAATGTGGGAGACACTGTGGTGGGGGTCTGGTACAGGCCACCTGACCAGGGTGAAGGTTGATGAGACCTTCTATAGTCAGCTGGATGTTGCCTCACGGTCACAGGCCCAGGTTCTTATGGGGGTTTCAACTACCCCGACATCCACAAGGCAGCCAGGCACAGTACTGGAGGTGCCTGCAGTGCGTTAATGATAACTTTTTGACGCAGGTTGTGGAGGAGCCAACGAGGAGAGGTGGGCTACTGGACCTCATACTAACAAATAGAGAGGGACTTGTTGGAGATGTGAAGGTGGGAGGTAGCCTTGGCTGCAGTGACCATGAGTTCAAAAACATGTTTGTATCTGAGAAAATGCAAAACATGGTGAGAAAACAACAGACATTATAATTGGATTCATTTTCCTAGCACAGTGCAATGCACCTATTCAAGATTTGCCTGCATTCAGAAATCATGCTAAAAAAAACATTGTTTTATTTTTTATTTAAAACATAAAATCAAATATCTCTAATGATTGTGGAGAAAGTTTAAAAAATCCTTTCTTATTTCTAAATCCCCCAAGTTAAAATAACTTGGTAGCAAGAAAAGCAGTAATTTTGAAGTTAACAAAAGTAGAACATAGACTTTCTCTGATTATTAATTAACAAATAGGCTTCCTTTATCTGTATAATTCAGTCAAAAATGAGGAAGCATCAACCTTTTACTGTATATATGATACCTTATTTGTTAAGCTCTCCCAGCGTGTGTATAAGCTGAGCATGTAAGCGTCTTTGATAAGGAGTTGCACACAGTGTAGGGTTTTTAATCAATACAACATAGAGGAGTCATTCCTGATTTCAGGTCATACCCAAATGCAATAAGGAGAAATGTTTTTTTGAGCTTGTATTTCTTCTCATACAATAATCAAAATTGCTTTAAAGAGCTCAGAAAAGTTGTGTCCGGGGTACAGCTGTGTCATTTTTTTTTTCTTTATGATCTCTTCACAAATTTGCTGATTTTGTGAATACACCTCTTTTCTAAGGAAACAAAATTCTACACTTACATGGTGATCAATGTTTGCATCGACAAAGAATGTTGCTACTACTATTTTGGTGCAGCAAATGGAGGAAATTTGTGGGTATCGAGTTTCTTTGGTGCACAAATCCATGGGCCCTGATGGGATGCACCCCAGAGTGCTGCGGGAGCTGGCGGATGTCATAGCTAAGCGACTCTCTATCATCTTTGAAAGATCCTGGAGAACGAGGAGGTGCCGGAGAACTGGAAGAAGGCCAGAGTCATGCCAGTTTTCAAAAAAGGCAAGGAGGAGGACCCAGGCAACTAGAGGCCAGTGAGCCTCACCTTCATTCCCAGAAAATTGATGGAACGACTCATACTGGCCATTTTCTCCAAGTGGCATGTGGAGGACAAGAAGGTGCTCAAGAGTAGTCGGCATGGATTAACCTGATAGCCTTCTATGATGGAATGACCAGCTGGATAGATGAGGGGAGAGCAGTGGATGTCGTCTATCTTGACTTCACCAAGACTTTTGACAGCATCCCTCACAACATCCTTCTGGGCAAGCTCCGCAAGTGTGGGATGGATGAGTGAACAGTGAGGTGGATTAGGAATTGGCTGGATGGCAGAGTTCAGAGGGTGGTGATCAGCAGTGCAGAGTCTAGAGTCTAGTTGGAGGCCTGTGTTTAGTGGCATCCCCCAGGGGTCAGTCCTTGGTCCAGTCCTGTTCAATTTATTCATCAATGACCTGGATGAAGGCACAGAGTGCTCCCTCAGCAAGTTTGCTGATGATACCAAACTGGGAGGAGTATCTGATAGCCCAGAGGGCTGTGCTGCCATCCAGAGGGACCTGGACAGACTGGACAATTGGGCAATGAGAAACCTCATGCAATTCAACAAGGCCAAGTGCAAGGTCCTGCACCTGGGGAGGAGTAACTCCAGACACCAGTACAGGCTGACCTTCTCCCCAGACTGACCTTCTGGGGAGAGGGACGTGGGCATCATGGTGGACGACAAGTTGACCATGAGGCAGCAGTGTGCCCTTGGGGCCAAGAAGGCAAATGGGATCCAGTGCCTCCAGCAGGTCGAGGGAGGTGATCCTGCCCCTCTACTCCACCCTGGTGAGGCCATATCTGGAGTATTGTGTGCAGTTCTGGCCACTGCAGTACAAGAGGGATGTGGAGCTGCTGGAGACAGTCCAGCGCAGGGCTACAAGGATGATCAGGGGCCTGGAACATCTGCCCTACGAGGAAAGGCTGAGAGAGTCGGGCCTGTTCAGCCTGGAGAAGAGAAGGCTGAGAGGGGACCTGATCAGTGTATATAAATACCTCAAGGGAGGCAAGTGAGGAGGATGGTGCTGGCCTCTTTTCAGTGGTGGCCACTGATAGAACAATGGCCACAAAGTGAAGCACCAAAAGTTCCACAGGAACTTAAGGAAAAACTTCTTGACAGTGAGGGTGACAGAGCCCTGGAACAGACTGCCCAGAGAAGTTGTGGATTCTCTTTCTCAGGAGATCTTCAAAACCCGCCTGGACGCAGTCCTGTGCCACGTGCTCTAGGTGACCCTGCGTGTGCAGGGGCGTTGGACTAGATGACCTCTAGAGGTCCCTTCCAACCTTAAGCATTCTATGATATGTTGAGGATTTTGAATGTAAGGCATTGTAAAAATGAAAAATACTCTTGCGTGGTTTTAATATCATGTATTGACATCCATTAAGTTATAACCTCATTTAAGTTATAAGATTTTGTTTTTTTTCATTTGGTCAGAAGTTCATGTGCATATATTTAAGGCACAAGAAAGTGATGCTAAGCTAATAATATTTCATTAAGATTAAACTTGAAATATCAGGAACTCCTTAAATAATAAGGAAATAATAGAAAATTACTGCAGCTCTCTGAGTAAATTAGAAAAAAAAAACAGAGTACCTGAATTAGTTCACTCTGTCCACTAGACTGGTTCATTTGCCCCGTGCCATTGCTGAGTGAAACGTTTGTATTGACTCACGGATCAATTATTTATTTAAATAGTAATAAATCAATCGTCACTTTCACATTCATTCTCAGAAGTAGAGAAGCTGAGATGTAATCATTGCCATTCCATGACAGTTCAGCTGGCTCGTATTTCAAATGAGACAGAAAACCTAGGTAGTTAATGAAGGCACTGTACATTTGAACATCTTGACAAAAAGTCAGTTACTTTCAGCTGACACAAATGAAGATGTGAATCCAAGAAACTGCAAGTAGAATGAAGTGTACAGAGTCTATCAAAGATCATCGCATATGAAAGTCAAAAAAGAGTTATCTACCTTCAGAAAATTCAAGATAATTCTCTTTTCCTCCACCTTTATTAGCTTGTTTAGTACAGCAACTAAGAGCTGTCTAGAGTGATCATATTTTATACATTGAAATGCAGTCAGATATTTATATATTTATCTTCACTTTAAGTGAGCAACCACAAGGGCTATCCAACAACCTTTTTTTCTATACTTTTTAAGTTGTCTTTGAGAACTGGTTCTTGCCATAGTTGGCCAGTTTTGCGAATGCTTTTTTGTTTATTTGACAGAAATAGAATGAACAATGTTCTACCGCTTGTTAACTATTTTAAGGATAATTTTTTGAAGGCTTGAGAGAAATTAAGTGTCTTTCCATTTCAATGAGAAAAAATAGGCCTTGCGTGGTTTCGTGTCCTCTACATTTTTAGAGTGTAGGTTTTAGTTTTCTACAGGCCAGGCACCTGTTAGATTATGTTCAGTGAGAATAAATATTTGACGACCACAGTCTCATTCTCACATTCCAAAAATGTGATCATTTGAAATCATCTGTTAGGAAAAGTCTTTTCAGATATGTCTGTGAAATGATAATAGACTTCACTAGAAACAATATATGGATCAAACAGTAAATGGATCTGAGATTCTCCTAAATAATTTAGAAGTGTTGCTCAATAACTCCTCTGTTAGGCTATAAAAGTCTATAAAGGATATGCAGGAACCCCTATTTTCTTCTCTTTTGCAGTCAGCTCCTGAAACAGACAATCATCTCTTTGCTGTTTAACAAATCAAACCATTAGACTTGGCTGTCATCTGCTTCTGAACTTCTGTTTTGGAGACAGTTCAGGACAAACTCTGTTAGGACTATGCTGTCAGCTGGATATTTACCAGAGTGCATGAAGCTCCTCATGGCATAAATAAATTCAAATATTTGGTTTCTCTTATTTGTAATATGTGATTTTTTCAGTCTGCAGTGATCTTAAAATCAAGGAAATGCAAAGGAGCAGTAGAGTATTGATGTCCTTAAAGCCTCAAAAAGGTGAAAAACCGTATAAATATCAATGAAATTATCATATTTTCTAATTTGCATGACTTTTTATATTGATATACAATGAAATCAAGTTAGCTTAATGATTGGGCACTTCATGGCATTTATTACCTCTCAGCCATACTCATAACCATTGAAGCCATGGTCTATTGCCATCACCTAGATTCAGACTCTAGAAGAATATGGAGCAGTATTCAAGAACACCTTTAGCTCTTCCTTGATGGATTATTTATGTTTTAATGCCCTAATTTAGATATTTTTCCTTTTTTCTTTCAATTAAATCTAGACAGATTAATCAGATTTTTCTCCCCTTTTTTGATAATTGCAATAACATTTTTAATATCAAATTCATTATTTTGGTACTGTAGAGATTTCATTATTTCAATGTGCAAAACAGGACATGTTTTGGCAACTGGAGGTTCTTTGGAAAAGTCTGACTACAAACACAAACATATTTTGGAATTCCATAGTAATTAACACTGAGTAAATAAAAACAATCCAGATATCTGACTTACTTAAAAAAAATAGAGCAAACAAACAAAAAGATACTACTCCCTGATCTTCTCCTTGCCCCATCTTGAATTATTAGCTGGAATAAAAGACTAACATATATTTATAAAAGTATTAGTAGATGTGCCAGAAAGATGAGAATTGTGTACTCCTGTTTTTATTTTATAAGGAGGTACACAAAAAATCTCACTATGAAAACCTTTAAAATGCTCAGGTCACTATCTCTACAATGTTCCAAACAACAGCAGTACTGAAAATGAAGCTGTTTCTAAGAAGTCAGGGCACAGTAAGAAGTAACAAGTAGTAATTTAATTATAATACATCATAATTTTATTGTACATTTCATGTAACAGATTTTTTTTTATTTATTTTTTAAAAGAAAAAATGATGTCAGTGACTACATTGTTCCTTTTTTCCTTGTATCGAAATATATTTCTCATGAGAAAGAGTAGAATAAAATGTGTTGTGTAATAGTAAGAAAAAAATATCCAGTTTTGCCACTACAAGACATTTTACTTGAGAAAAGTTAAAGAAATACCTACAGTCGGTGCTGCGGTAGATATTTGTGAATCAGCGTGAAAGTGTGTCCTACTTCATGGCAGGTGAGGGTTTTTTGTTGTTGTTACAGTTTCTTCTTGAAATGACTTTTGAGAGTTTTATGGTTTTGATTAGGCCATATATTCTTAAACTCCGTGCAGTAGAAGCTGACTTTTGATAGTCACCCTCTGTCATATGTTTTCCTTAGGAATAAAATTATCCTGGTAAGTATTAGCATAGGAATACAAAATGTAACATTACTAAAATATTTAATGAAAATGAAGAGGCAAGGTTAATGTTCTATCATCACCTATGTGCAGTGCTGACCAGTATTGTTAGTTTGATTTTTGTCAGTAAACCACCATTTGACTACCTCTGTCATCTTTTGTATTATACTTGCATTGCAATGTCCCTGAGCAAAGCCAGGCTTTTTAGTAGTTGCTTATAAAACAGCTTGTACAATAGTTTGTTTACCTGTGATAAAACTACACTAGTACTTCCTTGCGACTATATAGTAAGAGTTTGCATATATTAGCTGTTGAACTTTGACGTATGCTTTGAAAAATTCCATCCTTCCAGATAAAAAAGTAGTATATAAATACAAATTCTGTTTTCTGTTCCCACTACACTTTAAAAAAACTTGAAACCAAGAGTGAAAGCAAAAGTGAAAGAATAGCTGGTTATTCAGTGGTCCTTCCAAACCTTGGTCATGCTAGATTATTGTTCCTCTGATTTTGTGTCTTTAGCTAGATTGTACGGAATCTACTTGTAAGGTTTTCTCAATGAAAAGCAAATAAATAAATAAATAAATAAATAACCACCAAACTTCTTCTTAAATCTTATAATTTTGTGATGAAAAGCATGATCTTTGAGGAAAAATCCTCCCCAGTAGCTCAGAAGTTCTACTGAAGTTTGTTAAAAGGACATAGTAACAACAGAAATATTGCCAAAACCAGTTTAAATCTATTTTTTCATTAGTATGCAAACAAGAGTATCTTTTTTGAAATTCAACATATTACATGGTTAGTTTATATAGAGTCAAAACAGATTTTTATTTAAAAATATAAAAGAGGAGAGAGAGAGGAAAAGATTAGGCCAAAAGCACATCCAAACTTACAGCAGTATGCCCGAGTCAGGAAGGTTTCAGCATTATGTCAAATTACTCAAGAACCCCAGGGACATGTTCTACCAGTAAGCTATCATTAGCATTGCAAGACACATTCTTAGTATCGCAAGCTTTAGTCTGAAGGATTATCACACTAGTGAGACCTTTGAAAAAGTGACCTTGGCAGATTCAATGGCAACATTCCCATTAACTTAAATGGATCTAATACTGCACTCTTTAAGTGTGTTGCACAACAGTCAGCAATCTTGAGGAGGTGAAGGACTTTTTCTCCTACATTCTGACTTATTTCTTTTTTTAAAAAATAATCACAAATATGAGTGTATAATTCTATGCAGGTATGGTGTTGAAGAGTTTACAGCTGGACTTGATGATTTTCAAGGCCTTTTCCAACCATCATGACTCTATGATTCTATGATTCTGCTAAGAAATATTTAATATTCAAAATTTGTTAATCCACCAATTTTTCTTGATTTTTTGTTTGTTTTGTTTCAAAACTACAGTGCACTTCTTTGTTATTTGTTTGGCTTCAGTAGGCAATAAAGCAGCTGTAACCAACTAGCATACCTTTAAGTATCCATAATTCATCTAGGCTTAAATAATTTATACTTCCTCTGAAATCTGTACCCTGTTTTGGGTGGATGATCAAAAATGAGAAAGCATCTTCCTGGCTGTCATTACTCTGTTAGGAAATGTATAACAAATCAGAAATATGAAAATAAATAAAGAAATGATTTTAACTCATGATGACATTCAGCATCTTTTGAAGTGAATTAAAAATGTTTTAGAGAAAGACATTTTCTAATGTCATTAGTTGTAATACAAATGTTGTCAAACACAGGAGGTTTTAAGTAGTAGTTTTAAAATATATTATTTGATCTGCACAAAAAGTTTCCAGGTAGATTGATTTCGCTGAAACTCATTAGATTCTGTAGTTTTCCTTCACCATATGAACAGATTTATTCTCTCTAATCGTAATCAAAAGCAAATCCAACAGTGACAGAACTTGGGCAGAATCAGAAAATGCAAGTACATTGTGAGTGCTTATGCACCTTTCCTACATTCTCTAAATTCATTGATAACATACCCATATCTGCTTCCATAGACACTGCATCAAGAACTTAGTTAAAATCTCTTTTTACTTAGGTAATATTTTTCTTTATTATTAATGTGCATTAAGATGTCATAACAATATACAAGGTAAATCCTGGAAAATATTTCTAAACTTTCTTTATTCCCTTACCAGCTAAACAAGTTTAAAAACATATCTGCATTTACAAAGAGACAAGTCTTCACTGCAGGGTGTGAATCTTGATGAAAATTTCCCCAATTATTTCTGTGATTTATTTGAAGTGTATTTTAATTGAAACATACAAAAACAAACATGGTTTTCTTACATTATTTTTAAATCCTTGTTATGTATCACCAGTGTATCAGTTATTATTATTAAAAAAAAAAAAAAAGATTATGCCTGCAAAAGGGAATGAGGGGCTATGTAAATGTGTAAGAACACTGCACCATGTTGCCTCTATAACTCTTCAGAAATTCTCTATTTCTTTCTTCCTAATATTTTCTTTTACTTATCTCTTTGCTTTTATTCTTTCAGTTAATATTATTTCTTTTGGATTAGAGAGCATTGAGTTCAGATGTGCCATTTTCAGATAATATCCATTTCCATATAGAGTAGGAGAGGAAAAAAAGCTAATGAGATTTCTAAAGTCTTTTAGATCTTATTGTTTTTTTTCAAAGAGATGTTCTTTACATTTCTGTTACTGACAATCAGAAAGCAATACCGCACTGTAGGATGCAGGCTTTAGAGAAACAATATTGTTGAAATAATTAGAGGACTTTTTTAAAAGCTTTACTTTTACTGTGTAAAACAGCACACTTCCACCCACAATAATGTTTTTAGAGAAGGCATCACAATCCCATATGCTTTATGAGCTATTTGTTAAAGAATCATGCCTGATGAAGTCACTTCTTGTAGAGAAAAAAAAAGAAAATAAAAGAGAGGAACCCCTTAAAAATACTTTTTTAGTATTTTAGACAGTATTTAGACAGTCGCCAAAAGCACTTCTCAGGGTGGTAGTGACATTGAGTACTGCAGAGGAAACTCACCTCAGCGCAGAAAGAGGAGGCACTTTGGGGCATCATGCAACGAGCCCTGAGCTGTTTTCCAATTACTTGAGCATTGGTGTTTGCACTTAAATGTATCAGATTCTTCATCCTGGACTCATTGCGGCTGTTGTCTGTGTGGTTATTTCCTCACCCCTTACTTAAACTTCTCTTCTAGTTTAAACCAGAAAATCTAGGTCCTGGAAGCTTTTCTTGTGGAATAAGCTCTTTGGACTTCAAATTTAACGTACTTCGCTCAGAGCACTTTAAGGAATCCCAAAGTGACAGATCACAACAAAAGGTGACCACATCAACATCCAGATGAGTTTCATCTTGAGTAAAACTCCAATGCAGTTTTGGTATGCCACATTTTGGTTTGTACATTATTGATGTGGGCCTAAGCCTTCTGAGTCGCAATTCAAACCAAGCAGAGGAGAGATGGGATTTGGGGTGGAGAGACACCCCAGAGTGGCACTTTCAAATTTTGGAAGATTGTGTGCTGCTGAGATGTGTAAGTAAGTGCCTCGTCACTCAGTTTAATAAATCGGGGTCTCCATGAAAAGATATGTAAAATTGTCCCCTTTTTCTCTCCAGGGCTGGAGGAACTGCACAATGCTCTGACATTCTCTATTACAGACTCCTAGCTGTTCTGCAGAACGCTATGCACTCAAACATTTAAATACTGCTGTATTTGTAATATAAGTGACCCAGACAAAATTTAACAGAACATCAGTTCATTTTTGTTCAAATTGAAAATGTTAGCCTGCAGTTTGCTAAGTAATTCTAGGCACTTTACAGTGAAATAAAAAAAAAATCTGTATTGCTTAGTTAGGAATAAAAAGAGATACCATAGAGATACCATACATACCATCCAGACATTACAAATATCACAGATATTACAGGTATTACTAAAAACTAGAACATGTCTTTGAAGCTCCTTTTACATTTTATACAAAAAAAAGATTCTTATATTTTTCACTTAATGTTTCTACTTAAAAATTAACATTCAACTTACTTTTTAAGTTATGATTATGCCATCAAGTATTATAGAATGTTCATATAAAGGTAATGCATCATTTCACCAAAAACATTTTAAATTTGCATATGAAATTTATGTACTAAATACTGTGAGATTACTTTCATAGAATTGTAGAATCACAGAATGCTTATGGTTGGAAGGGACCTCTAGAGATCATCTAGTCCAACCCCCCTGCACACGCAGGGTCACCTAGAGCACGTGGCACAGGACTGCGTCCAAGCGGGTTTTGAAGATCTCCAGAGAAGGAGACTCCACAACATCTCTGGGCAGCCTGTTCCAGGGCTCTGTCACCCTCACTGTTAAAAAAATTTTTCCTTAAGTTCCTGTGGAAGGTCCTGTGACCCCTAACTAGCCCTTACAACACCTGTTCCATAACCTGACAAACTTCTGAGTTCAAATAAAATAAAGGGATAAAGAATTCAACTTCTTCTATTGCATATATTACATTTAAATTAAATGATTAGTATTTGTAATATAAAGAAGTAAATTTCTAATTAAATTATTATAGTGCTACATATAGAATTATTATTTTATTATGTATGGGATTATTATTATAATATTGTTTATATTATTGTATAAATGGATATTTGATTTATGATTCAGTTATTATACTGTGCCTAAGGAAGATCACAAGTTTTCTGAAGTATTTTCTGGAGTGAAAAAGTGTTTTCTGAAGATTTCTCTGTTCCTGTGGAATATGCTAGGTTTTGTAATTTATATTATCAACCTTTCTTATGCAAGTTCCTGTATTAAGGAACACATTTTTGTCAGTTGTGTGACAAAAGATGGTAATTACTCTTAGATACTAAAAAAGTTATTCTTACTTGAATTTTTATTAAATATACTATGTCGTATGAGTCCCAACAATGAGTGTTAGCTACACTATGCTACTAAAAGCATAAGGAAAATTAAGATAAAATATATAGAAATATTACTTTTTCCAAAAGATACACTTGTCTTTTTGCACTTACATACTTGCTTTCAATTTATGAAAGCAACATTTCAATTTGTAACAGTCAAGGGCATTTTTCTCCTTTGGATATTTTTCTTCCCCTATTCTTTGAGTTGTTTTCAGTCCATCAGCTACTCTTTCAGCTGTCTCCAACACCTGGCTATATGTATAATACATGTCTATTTTGTGAGAAATAAACGATCACTGAAAGTAAGTTTTACTAGTATTGCAAACAAGCAAACTTTTGTTTTCCAAAATTACAATAAATATTGCATTCCAATAACATAGTGTAAGTAAAAAGGGAATTACATTTTTTTTTCATAGAAGGGGAACGAGTTTGAAAGTAATATCCCAGTCTAACTTGGCCACTTGTTATTTATTCATTCATTATTAAATAAATGCAAATAGAACTTAGAGGAGGAAGTGTGATCATTAGAACCCTAATTTGGCTGATAAATGGGAATTTGTTTGGGGCTTGGTTCATAGCATACTTATGGCTGTAAATCTCAGTCAAAAATCTGCATATTAAATAGATCTACAATTATAATATGCATTTCTATTTTTTTTAAAAAAATGTTATTTTCTAAAAATAAATCACTTTGTACAGGGTTTTCTTTTTTACATAAGTCCCTGGAAAGTCCCTGGAAAGACTTTTGTTTACTAAAGAAATTCTTCAGATTTCATCTCTCTGACCTTTCATGTTGATTTGATGTGAAGAAAATAAATATCATAAGGAGTAATGGTTTTCTAATGTTTATTTTAAATTGCTTTAATTTTCCTTTGAATATAACACAGTTATTTAGCTATTTGTATACTTACCTAGGCAAATATGTGGGTAGTTTAACTCCATGACCAAACTGCAGTCTTAAAACAAACCCTGATTTTTTGTGCCCAAGCTAAGTTCTGTTTAGGCATTCATTAGCACTATCTTCTGACGATTCTAAATATTCTGTGCTCAGAAGATCACACTTGCCAGAAGTAATTCATTACTGGCCATTTTATAACCATGCATTCCTATAAAATTCCTAATCTTAAATGACATCTCTATCTTCCTGGTGCTCGCTCTACTGATGGATCTATGCAAAGTATTCATATTCCTGTTTAGTCCCCATTTTCTATCTAGATCAAGACCATCTTGCTGGATACACTTTTAGGTCTTTTGATCATTCTACAAACATATACAAATTTAACATCTTTTTTTTTTATTCACAGCTAGCCATAATTGTGCATGTTATAGATGAAAAGGCATGAACTTTATCAAGGCATGGTCATTGAACATATACGATGAGGATTTTTTTTTCCCCTTTGTTCTCTTCTACTTTGCTGTAGTGTTGACAGAGACATCAGTGAGGACTTTATATTGAGGAGTTTTGCTGTAAAAATGATTAAGGAAAAGAGAACCTGCTCAGAGGGTTAGGTTCTTCCCATAAGAAAGCCAAGTCAATTTCTAGGTCTTGATTTCAGTTTCTTATTACAATTTCTGAGAGTTCCCTGTTTGTCTTTGAACTTTGATTTTGGTTTAAGGTGTGGAACAACCTCATATGATTTCTCTCATCTGAATGAATTTGAAAGTTTGTTTTGAAGTTTAAAACACTGCTTTTTTTCCAAACACACGTGGACACACACACAATGTGTAACGGAGATTTCAGTGAAATTAATGTTTTTGACTAAATTTGAAAAAGGGACAAATATACTACAAAAATTCAATTTTTAATGGCATATTGATAGATAAATCCTATTAGAATTTTCTACTTGCAGAATTCTTGTGTGATGTCTTCCTTGTGTCTTTTTCTGCAGTAAAAATATATGTGTATATAATGTCTCAGAATAGCTCATCTAGTAGCTAAACTGTCTGTTTCAGGCTTTAACATTAGTTAGAAGATAATAATCTTTTAAATAGGCAATGGCCTAGAAATTATAATTCGTGTATACTGGCAGTTCTCCAAGCCTGAGAGCTATTTATATCTGATATATTAAATATTAAAACAGCAGATTGATGCTACAAAAGCATTAGGATGTCTCAGCTCATTCTGTGTTGCAGTTCAAATGGCTGCAGCGACCTGGTTCAGGGACGGCACGGCGACCCCCCCAAAGCCACTCGGGCTATCAGCTAGTTGACACCAATGTGGTGGACGGCAAATGGCGTTTATTGATGGGTAACAAGGTGTTATATAGCTAGGTTTACAACGTCACATCCGTCTGCTTACACCATAGACTAAACACTATTGGCTATTAGGGGCCCTATCTTTCCGTACAGCACGATATCTTCCGGCTGCCGTTCCCTAACTATCTGCAACAACTTCCCCCCTCCCTATACATAACATAACTAGCTAAAATACAACTATCTTTTTCTTATTACTATCTTATTCTATTCTTATAGTTATACCAATCTTAAAATTACATATCATAAACTTGACATAAAACATAAGGCACAAAGAAGAAGGCGCGTAGAAGGCAGGGGATGACAGGTAATACCAGGGTGTAGGAATAGGGTGTACCTTGGGATAACTTGGGGGTAATACTGAGTGGATATATTCTTAAAGCAGTTGTTGGTGTTCTACTAACATGATGTTAACCTTCTCTAGCCGATTCTTGACAAACGGCATGAGCTTATTCAATATACAGGGTCCAAAGATTAGCATCATCATGATCATTGTGATCGGCCCTATCAAGGTGGATATCAGGGTGGTTAACCACGGCGAACCGGTGAACAAATTTTCGTACCAGCTGCGTTTGGAACAGGGTTCAATGGGTGCTAGTTGGCAAGGCATGGCACTGAAAACTGGTGGCCCTGTAGTTATTTTTGTACTAATTGCTCGAGATTGTTCGATCTGTTCAAGTACCCCATTTAAAGGGCTGGTGTGACTCTACCTGTCCTATAGTGACAAGCTGCAAAATTAAGATAACGCAAAGGCATCGCGGCCCCCTCTTGCGGAGGCTGTTTTGTTGTTTTCTGGATTCGGTCAGCGTGGAACTCGCAGGCTCGGGCGGGACGCTTGTCACCGGGGTGTACAGGTTACGGGGGTGTCCGATGATCCGGTCCTGTGAACAGAAACTCACAATTTTCATTAGTTTTATTTTGAAGGTAACAGCCACCTGAATTGGGGTCAGATGCTCTTCCTTTGCAACATGCTTAATCATGAATGCTCCCGCCGGTTTTTCTTTAATTCGGATGTTTACCTTCTTTTTCTCCTTCCTTAAGTTTGAATCGGTTGTGAGCCACTCGTCCTGACTAGTGGCTGATCCGGAGGCGGAACTCGACTGACTGGTCACTTCCGGGCTCCGGTACTTTTTCGTTGGGCTTCGGCGTTTTTTGAAATGTCCGCTCTGATC
>NW_010578971.1:538423-552658 GCF_000705375.1 Tinamus guttatus | reverse complement strand
GACCACCCCCAAGCCACTCGGGCTATCAGCTAGTTGACACCAATGTGGTGGACGGCAAATGGCGTTTATTGATGGGTAACAAGGTGTTATATAGCTAGGTTTACAACGTCATATCCGTCTGCTTACACCATAGACTAAACACTATTGGCTATTAGGGGCCCTATCTTTCCGTACAGCACGATATCTTCCGGCCGCCGTTCCCTAACTATCTGCAACAATTCTGTTTCCCTATTTTTTAGTCACTGGTCCTGATTATCAATGTCTCCTTTCCTGTAAAAAGACTAAAAACTAAACTTTTAAAGTTCTTCTTAGATACGAAGATATCTACAAAGTTTGCTCAAAAGTTAATATATGTATAGTACACATATATGTATTTTGAGAAATAAAATTTCATGCTTTTTAGAAGTAGCATACAATAGCTTCATTAAGTTTCAATAAACTACTCAAATGAAGTGTTAGTATCATTTCTAATATCCATGGCTCAAAAAATACAAATTTCTATGTCAATATGCCATATTTGAAGGACAAATGAAGCTTTGCCTAAGAGGAACTCTTGCTCTCTCTGCCTGTATATATGTATTTGTTCAGCCAAATAAAAATACTGAATATATGCTTAATCTGATTTTTTTTACAGGAATGACCTTGAAATAGTTCTTAATAGTTCAGATTTTGGAGTTAAAGAAAGGAGACATTTACCAATAATTATTACAAAATGCTATTTGTTTCTGCTTTACTATTCACGTAATGTGTATGAGACAAAATTTAAAATAAATATGGTGACTGTGTGTTCACACAGGTAATATGTTCAATGTATAATTAAAAAATCAGTGATGCTGTGACAACAAATTTTCTTGCTGAATACAGTTTTCCCTGTTTGGGTAGTTTAGAATTTACAGTGACACCCACATTAGTTTAAATGATCAATTAATTGTTATTGGTAGCTTGTGCAATCAAGGCTGAGTATATTCTCAGTATATACTAAGTTTTCTAATTATATTTTGAAATCTAAATTACCCTTATTTATATATTATTAACCTAGATATTTCTTAATCATAAATATGGTGATGAGCTTTCCTGTACCAAATACAGACATGTTGTTCATTAAAGGCAAAACCAGATAATAAAAACTTACTGTTATGTTCAAGTGATCCTTAATCATTATATAGTATGCCCTTAAGATTCTTGCTTTGAGATTCTTAATCTGCAGGGATATGATCTTTTTTCTTTTTTTTTAACATCACTTTCATAAAGAAAAAAGGTTAGCCAAAGTAAAATTCTTCAGTAATTTTTATACTTGACTAGAGCTCCCCACAAGTTAATTTTCAATAGATTTACCATAGAGTGATTGTACAGTCATAGTCCTATACTTCTGTCAGCAATATTGACTAATTTTCGATCTTGTTGGATTATGCTAATGGTACTTTCACAGCAGTTAACATTCGTATTGTAAACAATTATGTATTTCAGAGGGCAGTGAAACAAAAATATATGCTGTTTCAAAAGAAATATACTTTCTTTGGAATTCTAAATAGCGGTAAGTTAGTTATTGCTATCTGTTCAACTAAGCATTGTCCTCAGTTCAAAATGCATCCATGCTGGTAACATGATGTCTTACTACCGAAGTCAGTAAGATTAGGCAAGACAATAGTATTGTCCATTGTTCCATAAAACACCCCCCAAAAAATGTGATAGGCCGAACCAGCAGTCCATCAACTACTTTATTAAAGTAATACAGTTCAGCTTATGTATCATCATAATCATGAAGCTGACATTATTTTAATGTCTTCTGTGCTATATTTCTTTTATAGCAACTGTAGCTCAGAGAACAAGTACCACGAAACAAAATTTGATAACTTAAAGGAAAGATAAGGCTAATTAAAAAAAAAAAATCTGAGAACATGCCCACTTAAAATATCGTATTAATTAAATAACATACCTTTCTGAAACTGTAGTAAAAATCTCCCAATGTATCGCACATCTCATATACCATCACCTGCAAGACTCCCTTCAGAATGATAAAGACAATATAAAATTTGATTTGAACTAAGAACAGTGTCACCTTGGTTTATCTCAAGGAACAGAGAGGATGAGGTGGATAATACAAAAATCTCCTGATTATTTAACATGTCAAGAGATCAGAATGAAATTTGAAGATCCATAATCCACTGTACTTCCCAAGGTCTTTTAAGGATGATTGAGTTTCGCCAGCCTGTCTAGAAACTAGAAAACATCATAACTCCAGTTACAAATAGAATCTAATTTTTTAAAAGATGAGGAGAATGATTCCAGTGATTTTACTTCTTATGCAGAAAAAGAATGGGTAAATATATCCATTTCTGGTGTTTCAGTAGAGTTGTGATAATTAAAGGTCACAAGAACAGGTGTATCACACAGGCATGAAGTCAGGAAGGGAAAACAGGACTATAAACCTTGATTCAGATATGAGTGGAAGATAATGGTGCAGTTAGTAGAAAATTTTATAGCTCCCGTAGCTCTTAGCCAGGGCAGATTGGTAGTTTCATAACTCAAATACTGAACTGAAGGCAGAGAACTGACAAGCTGAGATCATCCAAGCCTGCAGTATCTAAAAAACCTGAAGCCCCATGTAACTTCAACCTTTAAAAAATCATGTCTACGCTCTTATTTCCATCCTACAGGCCTGGAGGTTTTGGTAGTCAATACAGAATAAGCTGAGTATTAAAACAGAGCCTGAGAAGACCTCGGAAGTCAAGCTTTCTTCTGCAGTTATTTCAGTATTTTAAAGAACCAGAAGAAAAGTTTTTTTGAATATCTAGACTAACATGACATTTGAGGAGAGATAGCTATCATGTACAAGAGAAATGCCAAGAAATAAGCATTCAATTGAAATAAAGCTTGACTTCTGTGCTTTCCATCTGTGGTTTTCTGACTGTTCTGAGTATGAGGTATAGCTGTATGCAAGCAATTGTATAAAGAATGATTTGCAACAGGGTAAACCTAGGTTTTCCACAGGAAGGAAAAGGTAAACGAGAGAGAGTCATGACTTGTTGGCAAGAGTTTTTTTCACTCATGATAATACAGTATTATCACAAAACATTAAAACATTACTAAATGTGGTACGTGAGTCTCTGCTTGATATTTCAGTGAGATTGTAAACCTTGCTGTCTATCAATATAAATAACCATCCTGTCTTCCTATTGTGCCAGTTTGAGACCAAGATTGTCATACAATTGGGCTGTAAATCTGTAAAGTGACACTGCTAGGAGGTCTCCAGAGGCAGCATCTTCATGTACCTTTATGTATTCTACAGATGCTCTAATACTGACCTCAGTACTCAGATGTTTTAACATCACGATTTTGTGACTTGTTTAGATATTAGTGGAGTAAGGTGACAGGATTCCATGAAACGGGAGGAAATATTTCTTTCTTAGTGGTAATTTATTTTAAACTCTTCCTATTTTTTTTTTTTTTGTATTATGGTTCAGATTCCTCACTAAATCATTACCTGCAGAAAGTTCATTGCAGTTATGCCGAAATTAATTCTGTAGTAATGACTCCCATTGGTTAATGAGATAGAAAAAAAAACAACAGAACAACAACAAAAACACTTGACACATTCTGTAGCCCAAACTAGTTTTTTTTTAAAAAAAGTTACTGGCCTTAAAAATAAAAATCATGAAATCTACAGTTAGAATTTGAAAGAGAACTGGAGGAATGCATCAAAGACGGTTACTCAAGCTTATCTTCAGGATTTTACATCCCTTGGTCATCCAGTTATTTGGTCATGAAGACTACATCCTCAGGCTCATGAGGAAGAAATGTTCTTAATGACCATGAAATGCATTTCTGGAGACCACTTAAGAGAAATTAAATAAATGCCTGAAAGTCTTTGCAAGTAAATGCAGAAAGATTCAGCAAAATACTCTGGATTGTCCTTATGAGGGGAAACATAATATCAAATGCAAACAAGGGTTTGAATAAAAAAAGCAAGATTAAGTTTTAAAGATGACGAGATTTGTACAGCTTTTGTCAATTATATGAAATTATAACTCCTTAAATTTACTCCTTTTCTTGAGTTATTGACAATCTTTCTAACATTATTGTACCTCAAGTTAAGTGGAGTCAGTAAGAGTATACAAAGGAAGAGAGTTTTTGTATTGGTGCCCTGCAGAGGTGCTAATACAAAGGCGACAGTCTTCATCTGCTTCATTTGAGTGTAAATATGAAGCAGTTTCTGCAGAAATATGAACCATCTTCAGACTATTTCTGTAGTATGCTAGTTTACAGAAAATAATAATAATAATAATAATAAACTACAAATCTAGAAAAATTCTAGACATAAGCATAATAAAAATAAGTAAAAAATACTTCTTCACCATTAGAAATCTATAAACCTAAGGGTAATGTGGTCTAGTGGACTAAATAATTTAGGAAATTAAAATCTGGAATTAGATATGGCTATTTTGGTATTGGTGGGTCTGAGACCACTTAAAAAAGGAGAATTTTCAGACTACTTTTCTTGAACATTGTCTGCCTTCACCCTTTCCCTTTATCTTGTTCTTCCTTCAAGGTGGTAGCTAAAGATGAAAGGAAGAATAAGTTTATTTTACGGCAAAAGAAGAAAGGCTCTGGTGCATAGGCTAAAAAGGCCAGGAACTTTTTGGCAGTAGCTAACAGTGAAATATATCTTGAAAACATTTTTGAAGTTGCTGGTAGCAAATAATTTTCACTTCTCTATATATTTTGTTATAAATTGCCTTTTGTAATCAGTCTACCCTAACTTTTCCTCCTTTGGTGTCTTCTGAAAGCCCTTTCTCAGCATTTGCAAAGTGTGCGCTGTTAACAGAACTGTAGGGTACAAACTAAAGCCTGAATTCAGAGGAGCTCTGAGCTAGAGATCAGACTGAACATTTAAAAGACTGAAAGTAAACTTCAAGATATAAATCTTATTAAAAAAAAAAAGTTAATTTTTATTGATTAGTTGTTGATTAGTCAAATAGCTGACTTTTAGGTTTTTAGACTAACATTTGTATAAGTTTTTGTCATTTATTTGTTCAGTTGCAAATTGGGTGACAGATTCTCCTAGGTCTCGGTTTCTTTCCTGTCTAACATAAATAAACCTCATTTTATGTACCAAGATGTTATCAAAAATATTGTCCTAATAAAACAAAAAATGTTTTGGAAAATTGAGACTACGTGCAGAAAAATATTTGTATATTTTAAATAATATTGAAATATTTCTTTACCTGCTGTTGTTAAAAGGGGAACATTTCAGTTGATATAATTTTCCTTATTACCAAAGTGGTTGGCTGCTCTTCTGTATATTATTGCTAAATACAAGCGCATGTCTATTACTGTGTATCTTTGTCTGAAAATCTTTTTTTTCTCTCTCTCTCTCTTTTTTTTAACAGGATTTGGAATTCACAAAGTTGAGGTAGGAAACAAAGTTTATTACAAGATTAAATAGTTCATTCAAAGCCAAGAATATTCCAGTTTGTTAGTGGTTTGATTGTTCTAATGATTTTTGTCAGGAATCATTCCTTGTCAAGGCACAGCAACAGAAAAAAATATGTTTTCTACGATACAGAGAATTTTTCTGAATTCTTATTAGTGGTTTGTTTGTATAAGATGTTTAACAAAAATAAGTGAAAGTGTAAATAAGTTTGAAAAACATTCTGAAGCATAATACTTCATGGGACTTCTTATCTTCCCATTAATGCTGATGTTTTTCCTTAAATTAAATTTGAGTCTGATCTGGCCCCATGAAATCAAAAATCTTTTACGGAGCATCACTGGGCTGTGCAATGTACTTTCATAGAAAACCTATGGTTTTCTTCAAACTGAGGTGAAAGGGTGCTTCTGGCTAATATAATTCTGAGCCTACATTATCTATGGGGATTTATGATAAAAACAAATTTATCTGGGCACACTAATTAAAATTAGTAGCTGTGCAGTACTTACACCTCATTTTGAGAGATAGAAATCCTATCTGATTTGAATCACTAGCAGCTCAATTGCTGCAGTAAAACAATTTGGAGAAAAAAAAAAAAGTGTTATTTCAAAAGTAAATTTTCTACCTCAGTATTTGTCCAATAATTTGGAGTTTGGTATTTAACTAAAATAAATCCTAACCTATCAAAACCTCACTTAGTAAAACGATGGAGTATGTTCATAGTGCTTAACTTTAGTTGGGGGCTTTGAGGACTTGAGGATATGTCTGTGTCTTGCAATTTAAATTACCTTCTGCAATATGACAAATGTTCACAGCAGGCTTAGTCTGTAGGAAAGACTTCATGTTGGACGTAAATATTTGACAGAATGTAGCCATGAAGGGTAAGATAAGGGATAATTTGATGTCTCTGTGGATCAAAGATTACTTTTTCATTATTCTGTAAAATTTTTGTACTCAATATATTTTGGGGCTTATTTATATCTTCAGTCCATTATTCTCTGCATTTGTCTTCTTATTGAAATGTAAGGCATGTATAACATACAATTTTGCTATTTTCATTGCCTGAGGATTTCCAAGTCTACTTCCATATCTCATTTCTTTTAAAAACAAGGCACATTGCATTCTACTTGACTCCAAGAGAACTAATTTCCTCCAGGAATGATGCTGTAAAACACTTTCTGCATCTGGTTTAGCAGTATTAATATAATAGAAAGTCTACATTTGGGGTGGGAGGGAGAGTTGTTTGTTTGCTTTACAGAGACTATTTAATCTTGCTGTAAATCAAAAAGCACTGTTTTTATATATATCTTTATCATGGTATCTTCAAATATTTTCATATATTTTTAAATTACATTTGGCCTTCTTGAATGGTTTATGCTAAAAAACAGCTGTATGTATGTGTATGTGTGTGTGTGTGCATGTGTGGGTGTGTATGTGTGCGTATTAATTTATATACAGCTCTGTTTTTTAGCATAAGCCATTCAAGCACTCTTGAGAAGCAAGAAAACTTTCAAAAGCCTCATGTCACAAGGTATCATAACCAAAAATAATAATGCTGGCACTATACTATAAATCGAAAATAAAGACACAGTAATCAGAATCAAATAAAGGGTAACCATTTTCTGCTACTGAAGGAGATATACTATGAAGAGGAACTGCATAATTTGGCATAACAATGTTTCATGAACACAAATGAGCACAGATTCATTTATAAGTTCTGTAAGATGAACACAAGTACGCAAGTTCAGAAAGTTTCATCCTTTTTTTCTTTCTTTCTTTAAATGATATTTCCCATCTCTCTGAGTGGAAGGCAATGCTGTCTCCAGTGAGCAGAATAAATTACTTTCTTCTTTCTTTTCTTCATATTAAAATGATCTACTTCTGTTTAGTATTTTAAAGTATACTCTCTCATGCTTTAAACATTTTTAAAAGACTCAGTTTGTGTTCTGAAGAGCAGTGTCTGTTATACACTAGGGAATTCTTTCCATCTTCCCTAGTAAATACGAATTGTGCATTTCATTTTAGCAAAAGATCTCAAGTAAGAGTAATTTTCAGCTAAACACAATACATTTACAAGATACTAAAAGTGATGAAATTCACTATCAGCGTGTGTCTCTGGAAAGGAGGCTACATATTTTCCATTGCATTTCCGTTAGGTTCCCTCTGCCCAGATGATCATAACATGGTGTGTATATGTTTACACGCTTGCCAGTTTACAGGTCAACAGATACTGACTCATCTGAATAAAAGTCAACATCCCAGATATCCTTCTGGGAAGGTCTCCAGTGTATCCATAGTCTTTGGCACCAATTTTCATAGTTTCTCTGCCACAGCAGTTGAAAAGAGATTGTTGGGCATCACCCAAGTTCCTCTGTGGAGAACAGCTAGCAAGAAAACGTAAGTCCTGCCCCTCCAAACAAGCATATGTCATTGTAAATGGAAAAAAAGCAATAACCAATAAGAATAGGAATGCATTTCTATAAAACTTCTGGTTAAAGAGGACAGGTTTTTCCCTCTTTTAAATTTCTTTCCCAGATTATGTTTTTCCTTCTTTACTACAAATTTAGAATAAGAGCAAGAGGGAAGCAAGAGATGCATAGAACAATATTTACCTGAGAGTTAATCCTTTGATTTCTGGAGGTAGTAGCAATCCAACTTTAGGTTGGAGCATCATGGTAGATTCAATTCAGGTTTGCTGTAATTTTCATGGTATCAGTGAAGTAACTCTGCAGACAAAAGGGATGGTTTAATGTTTTGTGATTTAAATGTAGTATTCATGGGAGTTCAAGCAAGTCTATCAGTAACTGATGAACGTAGCTGAGATCCTGTTGTAAAGATGCAAATTCTAACTGAAACAAACCATAAGGAAATGTTGCCTACTAAAATGCACTGGTTATTATGAAAAATGGATGCTTAGGTTTATAATGCCATTTAGAGATTTAACAGTTGTTTAAGACCTTCAGGATAGTGCAGCATTAGTTCATATACTACATTATGTAAATTAATATTTGTATGTCTTATAGGATCAGGCCCGGTATTTGTAAAAGAAATTAATCCTTTATTACTGATGAGATATCAGCATATAAGTCATATACATAATTTTATATATTTATTTTACCTCATGAATTTCTTACTCATAACCTTTGAATATAATAAAAATCATTAACCCAATCAAACAGTCGGGTTTTTCCTTTCTTAATCTTGCAGGTATCTTTAATGTTATCCTTCTCTCAGAAATACATTGCAGACAGTCTGGGCAGGTGTGTGATTGAAAAAGGTCAAAGCAAAATACCAGCATACTTAGCAAATATATTTTTGCACTCCGTTCACAAAAATCCTTTTGGTTGCATAGCAACAGTCTTTTTAATTACTACTTGCAATCTAGATTTTAATAATTTAATTAGTATTTTTCTTCATTAAATTGTTTCACCTAATAAATTTAATGAATTCAATTCATTGCTTGTTTTTAAAGACTCCTATTTACCTCCCTTCTTTGCCCTCCGAGCATGTTTGACTAAGCAGTACAGACCAAAAATGTCATTAATTTCTTATCAAAAACCACAGCCAAAAGTTTTCAGCCTCACTCAATAGGCAAAGATATATCACTTTATGTACCCTTTGTAGCTAAAGTTCTTGGAGTTCAGCTAAGTCTCAATGAAGTCAATGAGGTTTCATAAAACTGCCAGGGTACAACTACATGGAGTAATTTGCAGGACTGGAACTATAGTAAGGTTTTCAAAGGCCAAATTCAGAGTGATTTGCAATGTTTACAATGTCCTAATTTTAGTGGTAGTGATTTCAATGCTTTTTGGAAAATTTCTCCCTTAGAGGTTTTAATCTTAGATAAGCAGAATCATAGATCTTTATAAGAAAGCCTCTACTCTTGCTATAGTTTGCATTGCTTCTGAGAAGCTGAGGCATAACAACCAGTTTAAGAAGTGTTGGCGGGGGAGATCTAAACTGCTACAGAAATGCAAGCGCGTTTATTTTGAAAATATGTGCTCCAAGAGCAGGGCAAGGTTGTCAGCTGCGCTCGGACAGAAGAAACCAGGTGTAGCTATTCAGGAATTATTACTTTAATCTCATATTAAAGGAATGGCATATTATCTCATACTATTCAGAAATGTCATACAAAATTAGTGAGTGGGGTCTAGAATCACACACTCACACCGAGAAACCCCTGGCTTTGGATCTGCATGAAAGAGGTGAAGGACCTGTGCTCTCTTAATAGTCTGTAGATGCAAACTCTTTGCTTAGCAGTGCTGGAGTTTGTATCAGCAGACAGCAAGATGTTTTCCCTCAGCAGAAACACCTATGAAAGGTCTGTTGGAAACTGTATGCCTGCCCACTTTCTGAGATTTCATCTGAGAAAACTTCAATTTTAAAGGTTTTACAAAATTTTGTAAGACTTTCTAATTTTCAGTGCCCTGTTATGAATTCAAGAAGTGAGCTTTTCTCATGTTTTCGCACAAAATAATCTTGAAGAGATGAATGTCAAATCTGTATTGTTGTAGATTCAAACATCATAGTATCTGAAACAGAAAAAAAAGCTAGAAATGGTTTGTCAAAGTGTTCTGATAGCCTTCAAAAATATTGTTTATTAAAGCCTAAAAAAATATGGCACAATGTGTAGGATAGAAAATTGTTCTCATTTCCAGCAATAAATAAAGAGTTGATCATTAAAGAATTCCAAGTGAATTTATATTGCAATGCTTTCTGCAGCTATTTGATGTATTAATCTGACATACTTTGTAACTATTTTTGTTGTGTAAAGTCCTTAGAGCCTTCATGTCTTCTTCACCCATTCAGTGGAGTGTAATTCAGTGTAATTCCTATTACACTTCCCCACCTACACTGAATTTTCATGACAGTTTTAAATTTAAGAAGCACTATTTTAAGACTTTTTAGCAGTTGTTTTAGTTGTTTTTTAAACAAGACCACCTCCCTAAAAAAAAGCCCTTAGCCTAAAAAAAAAAAAAAAAAAAATTAACCCTCCTTGCTTCATTATCTCCCTCATTAAACCACATTTATCTAAATAGAATTAATAGAGCACCTACCACAGGTTTTCTTCACTGATTGCACATGAATTTGTGGATATTAATATTCAAGGACATTAAAACAAAAATAAAAGAAATTAGATCCTCTCAAATAAGAGATGCTTTAATGTTTGGTCCCATAAAATAAAATAAACATTGTAAAAAATTAAGCCTATAAGCATCAGGAAGATGGATAAGTTGACACACAATCCTGCATATCTCTGTTTAATAATATTATATTTCATTTCCCATGCTAAGAAAACAGCCATTACCCAAAGCAGCCATTCGTAAACAGCCATTGTGAACAGATTGCATCCTTGTTGGTGGTATGATAATTGAAATAAGTTTACCAGTCTTTTATGAGGAAATACCAGATGTATGAAATACCTATTAATCAACTCACTCGCTTTTGAAAACATCAGTTTCAATACCGATGGCTATAAAAGAATAAATGGAATAACAGCAAAAATATCAGAGAATTAGCAAAACAATTCAGTGATGTGGTACATTCCTTGCAGTAAGGAAGACAGAAGAGAAGGGGGAGTCGAGAGTAAATGGATCATATCTTTCGGGCCTTCCTTTTGCCAATCGTTTCACTACTCATGTTTCTCTGGTTTTGAATCTCTGCAAAACCTCTCTTTTAACTCTGCTTAAAAATACCATTGTGGACAATGGCAGGAGAAGTCAGATGCCCATAAATATTTCTATATGTATTTGTTTTTCTTCTATTAAGCATGTTTTTCAGCGTATTTGTGCAAGCTGTGTGTCTGTGCAAGAGGCTGTCATGTGCCTTACCTGGCCTACACTAACAGAAGGTCTGGTGTTCTCATAGTTATTACACTGAAAGCCAACCAAGATCCAATGTATAGAAAAGACACAGGACAGCAGGTAGTCAGGTCAGACAGTGAGTTAAACATATAAAAAAAAAAAAAAAAAAAACAGGTGCCATAGGTTTAATTATTTTCAATACAAAATCAAAATTTACTTGGTCTCAAAATTGTGGTATATATTTAGTTTATGGGTTGACATCTGTTTCAAGAGTTACTGGCAACACCTATTGCATTCACTCAAATAAGAGAGCGCTACAAACTCTCCTTTGGAGCCCATGCTATATGAACAACATTCTTCTGTATTATGAATGGAAGTATCCTCTTGATATTTAAATAATTTAATGATGATTATGACAAAAGACATATAGTACATCTCGCTAAAATTAGTTAATTTTGAATCTGAAGAATAGACTTAAGATAGGATAATAGACTTATAATAGGTTAAAAGACCTAGTTTTTATGAGATTTTAATAAACAGGTTACTTTAATCTGTCTGCTTATCAGCAACTTTTATCTGTTTTTTTCTAACCTTAGGATTGGCTGATAGACTCCCCTACAAAAAGGCCAATACTCTCAGAAAAGCGTTTTATTTTCTGGCATGTGCAAATGCTGTCAAAATCAGTAGATAAAAACTATTAAATGTAGAAAGTGTAGCCCTTTCTTTGTCAGAGGAAAACCTTGCTTGAAACTGCTGTTTGATTTCTGCTGAGTCATACTACATATTTGCAGTGCTGTGCTTCAAAGCAGCAATATTTATTTTTATCACATAAAAATAGAGATACAAGTAAAGAGTTTTTTGTTGTTGTTGTTGTTTGTTTGTTTGTTTGTTTTTAACTCTCTGGAGGACAATTGCTCATATTGCTGCGATCTTACCATAATGCAACAATACAGAGGGTCATATTTGTCCTGATCATTTTCCTGTGCCTCACAAAACAAATACAGCAAGAACTCGAGCAATACAGGCAATGCTCTTCTAATACCTGGAAATGTGCTAAACTATTTATTTTATTGTTTCTGTAAGCTGTGAATCAGAGGTCTCATCATACTCTTTTTATGCTAATCTGCCTTGTGTAGAATATGCACAACTACTTGGGGTTGTTTATTTTGTTTTGTTTTATTTTTCTGACCTAACTCTTTTAACATGCTAGCACTTCAGGTTTAATGGCTACTGGCTATTCTGGAAGTTCCCAAGGTCTCCTGTCACTGTGAACATCTTTTATAAATACATTAAAAAAAAAAAAAAAGAATTTGGCATTATTATGTAATGTTTAAGTTACTTATTAATATAAAAAGGGAAAATCTAATGCACACCAGCCTTATGTGATTCATGTAAACATTAAAATTGTACTTTTGACCACATTGACATGACACACATATAGCTGTAAATAGTGCTACACAGTTTTATAACTTGGAAACATTCCAATACTATGTATGCATTTGCTCTGGCATGCAGTTTTTGCAGTTTATGGAATAAGACTGATAAGTTGGAGCTGCCAAATTCACTGAGAATTAGACACTTTGCTGTTTTTAGGCATTTCTGAAAATTACCCTTAAAACACTGGAGAAGAGGAAGTGTCTCAGATTTCTGCATGCGTAGCATTACTCCTTAAGTGGGTTTGCTAACTGCTTGTGTGAGTAAAGCTAAGCTCGTATATAAATGTGTACTCAGACAGGCTGAAAAACTATCCTTGCAGCTTCAGGAGCATCAGATTTAGGGCAGTTTGACCCACCTGTCTTGAAACTCTCCATGTTGTGGCAAGTCATCACAGTCAGAGCCCACATCTATAAGCAGTGGAGACAATCTCTTGTAGTTCCTCATCATGGAAAACCCTCCTTGGTAGCCAGAGATTTGGGTATCAGAAAGAAAACTCCTTGCTTTTACTTCCATATATTTTGTTTTACTAGAATCCTCAGGAGATTCCTTATGCACTGTCTTTTTACTTACTTTGCTATCAATCATCACTGTAGTCATATTTTACATGTCAATATTAACAACCTACCTAGTAATTCCAGTTCCACTTCTCAAGCTTATGTGGCTCTGCATAAAAGCCAAAACAACTGGAGGAGCATGTATTGGCAAAATGCTTAGTATATGAAAAAAATATATATCTTGGCTAAAAAAGCTAGGAGAGGGCATATTACCAGTATAGCAAGTATTGTTTAAGTGATAGTAGCTCCTTTGCTGACCTCAGTGTGCTTTCCACCTACGATAACATCACTTCTGTTTCCTAGTGACATTACTTAGGCTTACAGATCTTCTTGAGCCATGCTGCCGGATGGCACGTGCAGCCATTGAAATATATAATCCTCTCAATGAATTAAAAGAAAAACTAACCAGAACAGCAGTACGTATTATAAACATAATAGGTGGCTTGAAAGTGTATCCTGGGGTTTCACATGATGTCATAATCTGCTACAACAAATTTAACAGTATTGTTGCCTGGAAGCTAAGCCATTATACTGTGTTTAATTTCACTAAGATGTAAATTACATGGTTCAGTGTTGTATAGTGTTGGCTACTGCCATTGTAGATCTTGTTCTTGCAGCTGTCAGGAGTCATAATTTTGTTTAGCTGGAAGTCCTAAGTCTTTATAGAGTCTTTAAAAGAAAAAAAAAATCTTATTCCTCCCTCTTTTGCCTTTGCTCCATCTCATCTCTACACTCATCTTTCTTCCAATAACATTAGCAGAATGATAGACTAACTCCTTAAAGTACATTAATAAATACTGAGTCCTTGAGGAATGGAAGAGCAATATTGCTTGCAGAGTGACTTCTTGCCTGTTATCATTTTCAGTTTCAGTGAGCCTTTGAGTCAAAAAGAAAATGCTTTTCATATACAAAAATAGCCAGTTTGTGTGTTTATATTCCATCTTCTATGGTAACTGCCAGCATAAAATTTGAGGGGCTTGCAAGGTAACTTTTACCAAGAAAATATGTA
>NW_010578971.1:455556-538402 GCF_000705375.1 Tinamus guttatus | reverse complement strand
CAAAGCATATTAAGGCTTGAGGCTTGAGCTATCCTCCAAAATTTCCAGCTGAATTAGAAAGAGAAACAGTATAATTGACCATATGTAAAAGATAATATAAATATCTTTCTTTAAAATACTAGACAATAGTTTCTGTCCTTAAAATCTAATATAATAATTGGCTGTGCCTAGTCATGATCTTTAATATTACTAACTTCCTGACAACATTTTACAGGTCCTGTAAACCTGGGCATAGCATAGTGGAAATACTATGGGGAGATTTTTTTTTTCTTCCAAATGTCTGCTAGTTAAAAAATACTGTACTCTTGTCTGTTTGTTTTTCTCTGTGCACTTGTTTGTGGGTGGATCTTTTGCCCATCGACACTGCTTGCCAATTCCATGCTGCTGACAACATAATTGATTCTAGGCAGTCTTACGTATATATGGGAAATCGGTGGAGATTTTAGATTAGCTTTTAACAGCAAATATTGCTAATAAAGAGGTGATTCACAATAGACATATGCTTGAAATGACCAAAAATAAATCAACAAAATGGCAGTCACACACGATCACACACAATTAAATATATTTCTCCCTCTAACTTGGAAACCTTTTAAAAAAAAAAAGAAAAGAAAAAAAAAGAAAGAAAGAGAAAAGAGAAATGGTCCAGTGACTCAGGCTTGTAGAAATGTGCTAGTGTTTGCTGCTGTCAGTTGGCTTTGTGTGTGTAAAAACAGCCCTTGCTTACTTTTCTGATTCTGGCTATATTTAGTTACTTATTGCAGTTGATGCGATCTACCAGCATAAATTCCTGTCTTTATAGTTCAGTGATGGTATAGAAGCTATTTCTTCTGTCAAGGCTCTAAAACATTTCTGAGATTAATGCGTATCTAAGAGCAGAAATAAAAGTGCTGTAAATCAGAGAAATATTGTGAAAGGAACTATAAGATATTTTTAAAATTTGTCAAATTTTTCTGTATAGAAACATACAATCTTGTAAGGGTGGCATTCAGAGCTTTTTTCTTGCTGCTGGTTTTTCTTTCTTTTTTTTTTTTTTGGTCACATATTTGAACAAAGGCTGATACAGTGTTTTAAGTCAAGTGAAAAAGAATTTAATTACGTTATTTCCTTGTATAAGGAGCTTTAGGTAAGAATGAAAAGTCTTGGCCTTAAGGGAGGTTTTTTGAGGAAAAACGGAATTCTGATTTCCTTCCTTCTCCCTTCCCTTCAGTGATTTGTGAGTCTTAATCAGCCTACATGGAGAAGACTTCTGAATCCTTGTGCTAGGCTTCACTTTTTCCTTGTGAAATGGTCAATTTTCAATGTATTTAAAAGTTATGTGGAAAACTCCCAGAAGGTTTTTACCCTTTTTTCCCCGCACATCTGCACAGAGGTTCCACAAGCCAGGTCCAAATAATATTAGATTTACATAACAGTAGCTAATGAAGAAAGTAATAAGAATGAAAAAATTCATTTAACCATAAAATTCTCCATGGTAGACACAAATTGAAAAAATACAATGGTGAAAATCCTCTCCTTTATGCTTGGCATAAATAACCTGGCTATACACTAGTGGTCTTCACCGGGAGAAAATTGAGACATAAACTTCAGAATTCATAGCATTAGAAATCTGGCTTCTACATTATATTTTTGGTAAGAAAATAGAAGGGTAAGAACTAATATATCCACTGCAGATGAGTACCTGCAACCCTCATAATTTATTTAATCTTGATATTGTAACATCTCAAGACAGCATTTTGGTTTGGGGCACTCTGGCTAAAGCAAAATGAGAGAAGCACCAGTCCCTGTCACAAAGAGTAGTGTGAAATTTACCATGTTATGGGGAAGCGCTCAAAAAACTGTATTATTGCAAGTGTGCAGAAAACCCTCCTTGAAAATCTTTCTACTTTCTTTGTCTCCCAACCTCTTACATTTGGAAGGGAAAACTTGCAAATTATGAAGAGAAGAAAAATTCCCCAGTCCTGGAAGTAGAGGATTTTCCTTTTTCTTACTGCAGAGCATATTTACACATGTTTTTATATGTAAATGAGTTTCTTTTGATATTCAGTTTATCAGAACCATACAAGATGTGATGACTTAGTGTTTCAGACTCAGAGGATATGTTATCTGAAGAATAAAATGGAAGGGGGGAAATAGGGACGTATCAAGCAAGCTGGAATCAGGCAAAGAAATCTCTCTCTCTCTTTTTTTTTTTTTTTTTTTTTTTTTTTTTAATCCTAGAAACTCATTGTCTAAGTATACAGTTCAGTAACTCATTTATCTTTTTAATAAAAAAATATTATGAATAACTGATTCTTTTAATATATATTGCATAGATCATATCAGAGATTTAGATGTTGTTTAAAATGTAGGTCATTTGTTGCTAATTTTTTGCAAAAATAACATTACAAAATAAATATCATTACATGATATGTATGTATTTTTCCACTTAAATGATAATTTTACAACATTCATCTATATCCTGCCTTCTGAAGACTGATCCCAGAATACAAATTGTGTTTAAAAGGATAAAAATACTAAAGGTGAGCAACTGTGCCAGTATTTACCACTACCACCTCATATCAATGTGCTGCAACCTTCTACTCTAAGTAGTAGTGTGATATTTATTTCCCAGCTCAAAGCTATTCAGCTTGGAATAATGATTTTAGCTTGAAGATTGTCCTCTGAGTTTTCCCAAAGCCATGTCTCTAGAGCATGTTCTGATCTCGTATCAATACAAGATTCATTCCCATTGAAATATACTCCTGTCACTATAATTACAGTGAATCAACCACCATTGATTAAAGTTCTTTTCTTCACCTATGCATATTTCCGTGAGTTGTGTAAGAATGATGTTTAGATGTTTGCTTTAAACGAAATTATTTTTAGCTATCATTAATATATCTACGAAAATAAGACTTGTTCTTTAGCTTTAGCTTTAAATGCCTAAAAAGCTTTCTTTCACACACAAGATACTTTGTTTAGGCTGGGATATTAAGGAATATGCTTAAATTTGTTCTTATTTGGAAAGTGAAATTCATAGTCACTTCTTTATAAAAAGGATTTTAAAACCACAAAACTTTACAAGCATAAGCTAAATTATAAGACCTCCGCTTCTGTTTGGTTTGCTAATTGGCCCACATCCTTTTAAAAATTCTGAGATTTTGCATATTCTTTTTAAGCTATTTCAAAATCTGTGTTCTGTCAATGTCTCATTTGAGCCTAATGTTTTATTCAATATCACATGTATAGCACTATATAAATGCAATGATTTCAAAAGATGAGTAAGCTCTCTAGAAACGTGTTACATTTTATTTTTTTTATATTCATTCTTTATATCTTTCATAATATAAATTACTATACTAATTCTATTTTTACTCAAACCAGTTTGCCCTTTTTTAAGTTAGCTTTTGCTTCTAGAGAATTTCTATGGCAGTATACAAAGTTAGTCAGAAAAAAATGCCTAAATTTGCTGCTTCAGGAGAACGTCCCAACAATATTTCTTCCTCATAATTAAAGTGGTCCATTCCCCACCCTCCCACCCCCCCCACAGGAAGAGATCTATACAAGTGAAACAAACTTTTGGAATGAGGTTTACTGGAAAGTCAGATTTCAAGAGATTTAAGAAATCTGTGAGTTCTGGTAAACTTGGAAAATGCTGTTAGCTTAGGCAAAGAATAAAAGAAATTAATAGTTCTCAAAGTATTTTTGCTTTGTTTTTATTTTTATTTTCCCCTTTTTTTATTTTATTTTATTTTTATTATTTATGCGTGTTGAAAATGCATCAAAAATGTTGAAGAACTGTTTCATAGGATATAAAGTAATACTGTACGCTAAAATATATCAGGTTCTGATATTCTTTTTATTTTTCAAAGACTATTAAATTATGTGCAATGTCTTCTAACAGCAATGTCTCCTTTCCTTCCTTTCCTCCATTCCATTTCTTCTCACATTTTTCTCTTCTTTCTGGCATGAATTTTCTCCTGGACAAAAAATAATCTATTATTTGAGCTGTTTTATATTCCAGGCAGTTATTAATACTTAGTCTATATTAGAACCTCAGACATGTTCTATTCAGCCAGAACTATGGTCTGCCTAGTACTTTTTTCCTGGTACTGAAGACAGGAGATGCTATTTAAAGAGAACACATTACTCTGGTCACTGTCTTCCATCAATTCCTCTCATAGTTCCCCAGTATTTACAATTTCATGATTAGGGATGCTGAAGGATGCCTGTTCTGCCTACTCTCTCCAGTAGCTCTTTATGGATTTACTCTGCAATGGTCTAATCCCTTTGTGAATCTGTTGATGCTATTTACCCAAACAGCCTTCTATGACAATAAATTCCTGAAGTTTATATCCTGCTATATAAAAAAAGTAAATCACCTGCTTCAAACTGATCATCACTCCTTTCAGTGTCTGCCCACTATCTGTGATGTTTGAAAAATAACAGATCTGTATTGGCTTATGCTTCACCTTCATATGCAGCCTCTGCATTCTGCCACACAGTAGTAGAGCTGCAGCCTTTTTAGTCTTATCTCACTAAGCTCTGTTCCCTCTCTCATTTTAACCCTCTGTACCTTTTCTAATGCCACCATAGAGGTGATGTGGAGAACCACCATATGGAGAACAAAGGTGCACAAAGCATTCACAAAAAAAGCATGCCATGCTATTTTTTTTATACCATGAAAATGGCAACCTCTAGCCTGTTCTTGGCAACTGCTGATGGAAATAATTGTTTCAGAGGGGTGTCAACAATTGCTCCTAGATATCCTTCCTGAGTTGCAACTGCCACTCTGAGTTCAGCATCCTGTAAACATATATATATATATATATATATCCATAGAAACACCCTACACATCTGATCTTAAGTTTTTCCTCCATCCTTTGGACTCAATTTTGCAAGGTCTTTGAGGGCTTTATTCATCAGGTGTATGGCATCATGTACACAAGAGAGCTTATCACCATCCGCAGACCTGGAGAGAGCTCCTGCAGTTCCTGTCATGCAAAGACACTGAACAAAATTGGTCCCAATGTCAAGGCATGGGGAATACCACATCTGTATTTTTTTTTCCACCCCTGCACATCGTCACCTTTCCTTTTGCATGTTGTTCTTCAACTGCTTTCAGTCTATGAAGAGGGTCTTTCCTCCAATCCTTAAGCAATTTAGATTCTTTAATAACATTTGGCTTGGACTCTTGTCCAATCTTTTAAAATCCATGCATGTTACAAATGCATTGCTGTTATGCACATACTGGTTAAAACAGCTTCACAGATCTCCAGAAAGCCAGTATGGCAGCTTTTACCTTAAAGAAGGTGTGCTGGATTCTTCCCAACAGCCTGTGTTCACTCACATGCTCAGTTAACTTATTCTTTGTTATAGAGTTTTCAAGGGATAATGTCAGACCCAGATGTCTGTAGGTCTCAGGGTTTAGTCTAGAGCTCTTTCTCTGAATGTGAGTAGCTTTCACAATCCAGCAGTGTTCTGACACTGTGGATGCTTGTAATGGTATATCACACATCTTGCACATTGGAGTTCCTTCTGGACCCTCTAGTTAATGTCACCTGGGTATGGATATGTAACTATTTGCTATAATCTATAGTTATAGGTATTTTGTGCTTATTGGTGTAGGTGAAATATATGTAGCAACCTACCTCTCCTACATCTTCCTCATCAAGCAATTCCACTAGAGCCATGGGTAGCTTTCTTCTCTTACATACGCATTATCCTTCTCTTACAAGGCATTATCCCTGTTCTGTTCATAGATTCAGATTATAAAACTGGCATCACATTTTTATTTAAAGAGCGTATGTTCTGATAAACGAAAAAAAAATAAACAAGCAAAACAAAATTCAAAACTATGACTAAATTTACAAATAGTTACACTACTCAGTAGAAAAAAAATGGTGAAGCATAGGAATAAAAAGTTTTTAAACAGCCAAATATTGAAGTATTTTAAGAAGGAGTACTGAATGAGTATTTAGATTTTGATATTTTAAGACATGATTTCATTTCCTGAAGAGACCCTATTCTTAAAATATTTTTACTCATTTGTAAATGTATTAGAATTTGTAGTAAAACACTCTATCATATCATCCATTCTAAGCTTCTTTTAGAGGATTTTCTGATGTAGCTCATGGACATTGTGACCATGTAAATCATGAAAAAAAATGACTAAAGAAGATGAGAACTCTAAAAATTATTGAAAAGAAGATGTGACAAAGTAGACATGTTAAAAGCAGTTCAATTGAAAAAAAAATCATAAGGGAAAGAAAAAACATAATTCAGAAGTACCTAAAATAAATAAATAAGTAAAGTTGCAGACTTTATTTCCATTTCATTGCCTATCTTCAACCAATAATACTACTGTGACCCTAAGTGGCTAAGTGATGCTTCATACCTTTAATTATGATGAAAATACTATGAACATGATATGAGCAAATATGATATTTTTCCAGATCTCTCATTTTGTCTAACATCAGCATGATTTGCTGCAGGCATACACAACTAGCTTGAATCTCTGAGGCTAACAAAACTGCTAGAGATATTTTAGGGTAGGCATGTTGTCTTTCCTATACTCTGCATCAAATCTAGAAAAGTTCTGAATTCCCAAAATAACAGAAAATAACTGTAATATTTATGACCAGGACTTCAGGTTTCTAGGTATGTAGAGTATTACCAGATATTACCAGATATAACAACACCCTATTTTGTACACTTCGGATCTGTTGTTGACAGCATGCTATGAAAATAGAGTCTAGGAGGAGTTTGTCACCTGCACATATGTCAAGATTTTCACAAATAGGGGCCAAAAGTGATCTTGCGGACTCAGCAGCCTTGAAAAAGTTCTAAATAGGTGAATTACTGAAACCTTTGTGGGATCTCCATAACCTTAAGACTTTTATGAAGGTTTTGTTTTATCAAATAATAGCAGGCTTTAGGACTCCTTTGTTAGATGTTAGTTTCTCTGAAAACAACAGTCTCATATTCCTTCTCTTTTGTATTTCCTGCCTCATGCAGTACTCAGCACACATAGCAATAGAACTGCATAAAGCGCTTCATACTGCACAGAGAAACAAAGTCATTAAGAATCTGAGCCAAAAGCTGTTGTAGTAGAACAGAAAATCCCCATTGACTTCAATGGGATTTGGGTCAGGGCTGTAAAGTGAAGTCAGTCAGTATTTATAGTAAAAAAGGCTTCTAAAATTCATGTAATACAAGCTTTCCTTAGCTGTATAGTACTTATATTAGACCAACTGACCAGATAATGATGCTGTTTTCTTCTGTTATTTATATGTAGAGTCACAGAAATCTTTTAGTGGGGCTGTTCTTTTGAAAATCAAATGGATTCTATTTCAAGTGTAATAGGATATTTTCTGCCAATATATATTAAAACTATATTCTTGCATTGTTAACATTTCCATTTCATTTCAGTCTGTGTTTTCTCTTGCAGTAGACAGTTCAGTCAACCATCCTTATGTATCTTAGTAATATTAATATAGAGATATATGTATTTTCTAAGTCTACTAGGCTTGATTTTGTTAAGGGGGTTTGACTTCCATGGCTGTACAAAGGCCCCACAAAACACAGAGCAAATTTTATTGAAAAGTTTGCATTTTAAAAAGGAGAGAGAAAAAGGAGATAGGGAAAAACATAGCAGTATTTTTTTTAAAGATTTCTATGTTCCTTCCAACCCATTAATTCTTTAAATTATTTTTCCATTCATTTTTCCCATGACACATTCATCACTCTCAAAAAGCCAGAGTCCAAATGAACCAGATGTGCTGAACGTGCAAATAACTGAAAAATGGGTTTCCCTGGAAACCAGATGAAAGCCTTCAGAACAGCTCCACCTCCCGCTCAGCTTGCCTTTCCCTTTTAGTAGCTCAGTAATAGCAAATCAACGCACTTATATCCAGATTGTCCCCTCCACTTACATGAGCAGGGGGTAACCACTTCAGGCAGGATTCAGAAAGTAGAGACTTCCATTGCAGGTTTTCACTGTTTTGTTCTCTGTAAATCTATAACTCTTCTATAAGAGCAGCAGCATATGGATAGGGTAGGACAGGCATTTTGCAGATGGTGTCAGACAACAGCTGCCTTCCATATTCTCCCTTGGCAACCCTGTGGATAACTGTGTAGAATATCTACTAGACGGGCACTCCAATTAGTGCTCATTTATCTGGAAGCTCTTCCCCGGAACTTAATGTTGCTATTGCAGACTATTTTGAAATTCAGATTGGTACTAAATGACTTAGCCCAAAAACTCACCTACCAGATTTTCACCACCTTTTCCCCCATGTACCTAGTGTTCTTGGGTGTCAGTAGTAATGAGACGAGCAATAAGGGTTGACTCTTTGCCGTGGCTCTCAGCAGTCTGTGTGACTGAGATACCTTGGTGTATGACAAACACTTAAAACTTCTAATACAATGCCTCTGTTACAATTAAATTCCTGGAATAGTTTAACACGGCTTTGACTTTATGTTTCTTCATGTAGTGTCAATGGGAAAGGGATAATAGAACACCATGGATGTTCAACACTAAGTGGATCTGTAATGAAAATCCCTTTCCCCTAATAAAATGGTCTTTTCTGATCTCACAAATCTTTTCTTTCACAGACCTAGAGCATTGCAGTGTAACTACAGAAATGTTGCTGTAGAAATAGAGTTTAGATTGAAATTTTCATCACATTTGTGTGGAGCAATCATGGCTTACCCTGGGAATGGGGAGATGAGACCCGTTGATGCATTGCTCCTACTTTCATTCCTCCTCTGGTTAGGGAGCGGTACAATAAATCACAGTACTTCCACCTAGACTGGAATAAATTTCTGAAGGGAGTTTTGTGTGTAGTAAATTGCCAGTTGAAATGAAGGCAGGGCAACAAACAACAGAAGTATCTTGCTCTGTTAATGAGAAGCTGCTATCTGGATTAGTGGGTATTTGCTGCATTTCTAATTAGTTTTCATTGTATTAACATGTTAATGTTAATGTGATACATTACTTTCAACCACACAGGCATAAAGCCAATTTTCAGGAAACCGGACTTTTAGAGAACAAAAGTAGGGAATCAATGAATAAGTAATTTACAAAACTACTCAGCCTAACTCTACACAAGAGATAAAGAATTTATAATCCCTGTTTTCAATACGTTGTTATAATTAAACAATGTATATATGATTAGCATTAGCGGTGATCTCCTATGTAAACTGGCACCCGGTTTTTCTTCTGATCTTATTTCCAGTAGAAGCAAAGATAATACCTGACTTTGCTTTGGTAGAGTTGTGTTCTTTGAATAACAACATGGTAGAAGGTGTCTGATATAGAGTAACATGAATGAAACATGCAGACCCTACTCCACCCTTTCCTTCAAAAAATAAACAACAAAAAACAATTCTGAAAAGTTGTGCTTCATCAGAGTGTAGAGCACCTACTTTAGCTGACAATGCTAATATTGCTTGGACTTAGAGAACATACTTATTGACTCATGAATATTCCAAGAGGGTAGATTAATCTTTTGTGAACCATACCGCTCTGATGAAACTGCTGTTTAACATGCTAAAGTGCCAAATTCATCTTCAGCTTGTACAAAAGGACTTCCTATAAAAAAGACTCTTTGTAATAGCAATAAGGCAGCTCTGTGGGGAATGTTTATCATGAAGTGTTCGTACTTTGAAATACTAGACATTTCATCTTGTATTACACAACTCCCTGAGGATATGAGTGCATCGTGCTATTTAATAGCTTCAGTTCAACTTTATGACTTAATTATTACTTGGGACATTCTGTCTATACATTAGTCTAAGGTTAAATAGCAGTGTATTTATTAAACTTCATAATCCACCTTTATTTTGTATTTCATAATGTACATTTATTGTTTTTCACATTCCATCATCATATGCAAAAATCAGTCATATGATCCAGCATACTTAATAAGATAGGTAGGTAGGGTAGGTGGGTAAGTAGGTAGGTAGGCAAACACATGCTGTACATACATACATAGATTTAAGAATAGAATAGCTAAATTAGACATATCAGAAGACCTTTGCAGGGATATATGTGATTTAAGTGGAAGAAGGATCTCAGAGCTGCCCTGGCAGTCCCACACTTAAGGTCGCAGTTATGGTAGTGATATTTGGCCCAGTTAAAGCACCACCATTAAAATGCTTTAACTGTGCAAAGGTTAAGGTCGTGGTCCAGGTAAGGTCACAATGCTTTGCCAATAAGCTGTACTTGACAGGATGGCATGACCTCTTTTTGGAGGAATGCTACTGATACAAAGCACAATGTTTACCCTGCGGCTGTGACCATACCCTTGGCATGCCATATGAACAGTTTGTCTTTGTGAACGGATGCTTTTCCCCATGTCAGAGAGATTTGTAAAGCTCCTGGGTTGCAAATTACAGCACAGTTGTGTGTAGCTCAGATAACTGCCAGATACAGTTGAATGGAGAGTGGGTTGTTAACGCCATGACCTCTGCATCCAGATATCATTTCCCTTAAGCTGGAACTTTGCAGATGCAATTAATTTGCATAATTTTATTAGTGAAATATCTATTAAGATTGTAGACATAAATTTGAATATTTCTCTGTGAAATGAATTGTGTATGTGGTTCTAAAAATAAAATCCTACAAATGTTTTCTAGTTTGGCAGATTAAAAAATATACACCTGCTCTTTCAATTTCACACTTCAAGAACAAGACTTTTTTTTTTTTTAACTTTAACAATTTCATCATGGTTAATGTTAGAAAGTAGAAGTTTTTGTCTCTTATCTATTTGCCTTTGGCAGCACACTCTCAGTTTTGTATATTCCATAAATATTTAATGTGATGTTTACATAGAATGTTAAGGAAAGAGAGAACAGATGTCTATAAATGTCACCATCAAGAAAAATACTGATTATATTTTTAAAATGCTGAATATTAGCAGAAAAGCAGAAGGTCTATGTGCAGTATGAGTATCATGGAAAAAATAACTTTCTTTTTGTTTAACACTGATATCACTATATCTACAGATGTTCCCAGTATAGTAGCTAAACTCCAGTTTACAAACAGGCCCGATCTTTACATGCTAAATAGATACTGACAAAATTTTGCTTGGGGGTGGGGAGGGCACATTACAGTGATCTAAATGGCATGCTTCTGCTCTTGTACTCATTCATCCATTCTTTCTTCCACAAAATAGTAGAGAGCCTTGAAATAAAATGCCCAATATAAGACATCTCACTTCTTAAAACAATCAGTGACTTTACAGAACTCAGACAGTATACAAAATCTAAAAGTACTTAATGAAAAAAAATGAAATGTTTAGTTTATGACTTTATACAACTATAATAATTTCATTTGACTAATTTTTTATTTGTAAAGAATGGTTCAACATCTGATTCAGTTTGCATGATATTTTTCACATTTTTTCTTTTAAGAAGCAAAAATTGTTATTTTAAATAATAATCACCATAACTTTAATGAAGGTACTGAGACTAAACTGGGAGAGCATAGTTTCTGCAGAGCCTCAAAATCAACGTCTACGTTTCCCAGCGGAAATGGTATGCTTTAAAGCAGGAAACACATATCTTTCTTAAGTAGTAAAATGCCTGTCCTCAAGAAGGACGAGAAAGAAGATGGAGAACTACAAGTCAGCCTCTCCCCGAGACTCTGGGGTTTGTTAAAGTTTAAGATGAGAATGCTCAGGGGGTCTTTACTGCTGTCCAAACTTAACGGGAGGAATTCGAGAATACAGAGTCAGATTCTGCTCTGAGATGCCCTAAGAAAAGAAAAGGCCAAAACTGGAATACAGAAATTAAAATTATATATAAATACACACACACTTATATATATTTACAAACATTGTTCATACATTAGAATAGATTAGTTAACTATTGGAAGGGACCGTGCATGGAGATTAGCATTTTCATCCTTATAGATATCCAAAACTTAACTGAACAAACAACACGAACAACCTGCTCAAGATTAGCCCTGCTGTGAGCAGTATATTGTTCCAGATGACCAGCAGAGGTCTCTTCCAAACTATGTCCTTGTATTATTCTGATTTTCTGATTTCCATAGAATATTGGAAAGTTCAGCCTGGATAGTTATTTGCATCTTCATCTTGAATGCAGTCAAAATCCTCTGAGATATGACTTCCTTACGAGATTTCCACAAATTGGTTTGTTTGCCTGTTCAGAAATATCAAGCACATAGAAATAATAGAGATTGTACAATAAGAAATACTATTTCTTCTACTATCTATAATAATGAATAAAAAGGGATTTGATAACATGGAAAAACCACCTCGCTAGCACAAATGTTCTCACATTTCCCTTGCTAAATGTCCCATAAACTGCTGAAAAGAATGAAAAATAGTTGAATAGCTCATGGGATAAGATGGAATCACAAGCAACTATGCTCAGAAAGGTAATGAGATGAAGTGCTTTTCACATTTATCAGTGCTGTATTCCCAGTGCCCTACACCAAGTTACTTTGGCTCAGTAGTATACTATATTGCCAGAGACTGTGTGGCCAGAGAATATTGATCATATTTCATAGAATCATAGAATCATAGAATGCTTAAGGTTGGAAGGACCTCTAGAGATCATCTAGTCCAACCCCCCTGCACACGCAGGGTCACCTATAGCACGTGGACAGGACTGCGTCCAAGCTGGTTTTGAAGATCTCCAGAGAAGGAGACTCCACAACCTTTCTGGGCAGCCTGTTCCAGTGCTCTGTCACCCTCACTGTTAAAAAATTTTTCCTTAAGTTCCTTAAGTTCACACCATGAAATGCTAACTTAGCACTCTATGTTTTGCCCTACTTGAGAGTGTTGTCTTACTGGATGGGTTTATCGCTGGGAAGGGTGGTGCAGGGCATGCATGTTCCCTGCATGCCCGACTTCCCGGGGGCAGGATCTGATGCAACTAGATGACTTGAGGCTGGTTTGGAACACCCCATCTCCTCCCTCTCTGTGCACTGCTATGCTGGGCTTCATGTGAGGCTGCCTGGGGGAACTGGGGGGGCCAAAGGGATTGCAAGAGCCACTGCAGAAACCACATTCTGGCACACACACTTTTACTTAGTTCGAGAAAACTAGAGAAGACTTCACACGGGGTAGCATACTTCAGTACAGTAAGGCGGAGGCATCTAAACTATCTTTAGAAAATGTAGGAAAGTGATTTCTTATCCTTCCAGAACACAAAAATCGCAGTTTATCTCAGTGTTTTTACTTCTATTTTACTTCTGTGTATGTAGTACCTTCACCTGTTTACTCATCAAAGCACTTTGCAGGCATATGTGAAAGTGCTCATTCTTAAAAAATAAAAATAAAATAAACAATAGAAAAAGTGTTTCACTGTGATTCCTTCCAAGCCACTGTTCTAGAACAAACTCAACCCATTCTAATCGGGTGACATCAGGCAGCAGTGAAAATGCAATTTGTTGTGAAATTTGTTTTTGCATTTGCTGTTGGAAGCCCAGTGTTCAGCTCTTTTGCAGCTCTCCATTGTACCTTATCAGAGAACATGCTAGCTGGAGGGCATCAGCAGCACTGATCACTCAGAGGGAAACAGAACAGCTGTGTTCCTGACAGCTGGCGCAGGCATGACGTCCATCAGCAAATAACGGGGATATCGGAAACTGTTCTCCATAGCAGGGTGTCCCCAAATCCTGTTTTGCAGTAAATGAGAGTTCTAACTGACTGCCAATTCTTACCATTACTTTCCAGTAGATGATAAACACTTTTTTGTTTGTTTGTTTCACATCTGCATATTAGTTTGTCATGCTGTCATTCATCATCCATAAAGTAGCTTTAGGTAAGAATTATAAGAGGATAAGCTGTTTCAGAGAAGCTCGAGCCCTAAGAACCCTTGATCACATTGCCAGTATACACAAAAATTCGCTACAAGAAAAACATTTTCTGTTCATATTTTAAAGCCTAAAAGAAGCTGCCTATATGGTGAATGCCCTCCTAAATCTTCTCTGTATCGTTTATTTCACTATCCTGATACCAAAACCTATGCTCCAAGAATTTTGTCTTCACTGTCATCCGTTCACAGAGATAAAGATATGACTTAATTTGTGGTCTGGTATCCAGAATATACAAGCCCAGCATCCCTCAACCTACAAAGCTATCTGTATCATAGGATATTCTATTGGGCTGCTCACCAGATGACCCCTGGAGAGAGACTAAATGAAGTCAAACAAAAGGAGTTGTGTACATAGGTGTAACCAATTCTTTAAGGCACCAACATTAGTCAAGGCAGAAGGCTAAGCCTAGTTACACTGCTACAGATATAGCTTCAGCGAACTATGCCAAAATGTAAAGCTGAAAATTGCATTACAACCTGGCCTTCTTGGACAGGTCTCTGAGGTCATGTGTTCTTCTGGAGCATACAGGTATTATGCATAGGATGATTAGTTTTAACTGTCTGTGTGTATCTCTGCTATGAATACATGATTAGGAAATGCAGATGTCATGGGCAGCCTCTAGGCTACCAGAGTGCATTTCACTTGTTCATACTTCCCATGGTTTACAGTCCCACTTGTTTTTATCCCCCCAGAGCTGAGAGATGTACATCATTCTTTGAAAAAAAAATCCACAAAGAAAAAAAGATGTCTACAAATATTAATCGTTTTAGGTGATGATATATGTATATGTGTATTTTGTATGGCTATCTTTGCAATAATAGGATACTGAAATCTCTAATAAAAGTTATGTTCAGAGAGAATAAAATAACAATTAATTAGTGAATAAGTCTCTTTCTCTGTTTATTAAAATTGCACTTCCATTTGAAGCATTAAGGTAGAAGAGGCATTTAACCCTTTATCACTAAAAAAAATAAAGGAATTAAAAATACATATAAATTAAATCCCATCTTTCTGGAATTTCCTTATCCTTTCCTTATTTCCTTACTAGAGTGATACTGGAGTTCATGACATCACTGTCCAGGCTGCTGTCTTTCTGACAATAGTACAGTGGAAAGTAACATCAATGACATTCGAGTGTAAGCCAAGATGCTGGCTCTTTACTACATGTACTACTGTTGTTTATACAGTTATCACAATGTCTTTGAATGAGCATAATCTGTTGTGTTTGTGGCCCTTTCTATTACCTTACCAGGGAAACTAAGAGTAGTTCCTCTGATCTCTGACCTGCCGCTGACTGACATCAGTTTGGTTGTGATGTTGTTACTCACAAATGTGGCAAAAGGGGAATCAAAAGTGAACAGGACTCTGCTCTGCTCAGGTGAACACTGTATTCCCCTTCTGAGATATACAGCACACTGACTGCCTTGTACAGATGCCTCCCAAATATTGTTTCCTGCAGCAGTGCTGCACTGTGCTGGCCCTAGCTCAGGGCTATGACTCAATGCAGTAATCTAGTTTTTACAGCTGCTCCATGAGAGACAGTAAGGCAAGATGCTTTAATTAACCATGTTTATTTATGTACCAGACATGAAAACAAAAATTGATTGAAACTCATTTGAAAACAACAAGACTTCTTCCTACCTGCTGTTTGTCAGCTAAAAGAGGTTTTCAGCAAAATTCAAGATTTCTTTCTCCTTTGAATAAGTGATTTACAATCTCTGTATCTCTAATTTAGTGGTTCTAATTTACTGTAAGCAAAACATCAGATTAGTAATGTGTTTAATATGAGTTATTAAATTTCCATTAGACAAAATTACCACTCTTAGAGATATACAAAACTACTTCAAATTAATTTGTGTTTTCCAATAACTATGTATTTCACCTATTTCTAAAAACATTGACAATTTTAACATTTCTACAGCAGCAGCTTCCTTGATTTTGTTTCAGGAGAAATAAGAAAAAAATCCTATTTCAAGTGTCTTTTCCATGCATTACTTAGATGCAATTCATTCAAAGGTTTTTTTGCCTATATTCTAATATGACATAACCACTACGTTCATATCTGTCTGGACATTATCGGACCAGAAAAGAGTCTGGAGTTTTCCAGGAACATTTTACTAATGGTGTCCCCATTATTTTCCAATTTCAGAATGTCCAGAAAGGAAACACCTTTTCTGGCTATTTTTAAAGGCTTTGTTCCAAAGGCTTATTGTAGTAAATACTGAACTTAATAGATTTAACTCCCTTACAAAGCTTATTGAACTATTTCTCCCGAAGTTCTTGTTGAAAAACAGGGATTTGGGAATGATATGAAGAAGCCGCTGCTCTGAAACTTTGAGTATGGCTTTGCAGTAAAATAGCTGCTCTCAGACATTTAAAAAATGTAGACAGACATCAAGTTCTAAGGGTTAACTGTCACAAGAAATATTAACACAGAATGGACACAAACAGCAAACAGGCTGAAAAATATAAGTTGATTTCTGGTTTGTTATATGTGTGTGTGTGTGTATATGTATACATATATATATGTATAAGTGTGTGTGTGTGTGTATGTATGTATAGGTGTGTGTGTATATGGTGGAAATAATATGCAATTAGTGCGTTAATATCCTGTTTAGACAAGTCACTGTCAACTGAGTATTTCTTGATTTACGGCACTATTTATTTCTTAATGAGCTATTGCTGCAAGTTGTTGGTGATATCTGTGGAAATATTATTTTTCCATTTAAAGCACACAAAATTTGTAATCCTCTAAATAAATCCATATATATTCTCCAGTACCTCATGTTTCTTCATTTCTTTTATATATATAATATATATTCATGTATTTTTATTATTTATAAACCCAAATATATGTTAAGCACTTTTTTCTGTTTACCAAAATTAGCAACCTACTGATAACAGTGAAGATCTTTCAAGTTGAAAAGAAAGAATAAAGACAATACCTACATTTTTTTTCTATGCTATTCTTCATTTTTAACTGCTGAACTTAATTTAGGGCATCTTGATGGAAGAGGGAAAGACTAGCACAAAAATATACCTTTCTGCAGCCTGAATGATCCTGCAGAATTTTTTGCAAAATTGTGTCTTAACTGTATAATTCTACAGGTTAACTTAAAGAACCTAATGAAAACAACTGTGTTTACCTGTTGAATTGTACTCTTTTTTTTCAAAATGGTATCTACAGATTATCACTATCATTTTCCAGACTATTAATCAAATTTAAATGCCTTCTTAAGAGAGCTTTGCTGAAGATAAATCATAAGCCAAAACAACTCAAGAAAAAAAGCACTGCAAATCCACTAGCTACCAAAAGCTCTTAGTGTTCGTGCTCTACTTATTGGTGTGCTAATCCTTAGTACATATTTCCTCTGTTTTCATTTCCATTTTCCTAAATGTAGACATGCATTACACGTTGTAATTAATAAGTCCTGCAGGTTGTCCTTAATAAGTCCTTAAGTCAGGTTTACTGACTTAAGAAGGACTAGGATAAATATTTTGCTGAATCAGGTTATTTAGGTAACTTGTGTAATAAAGGACTCACACCTCCAAGGAAAATTTTTTCAAAACTTCCCATATGGGTTTGTAACTGGCAAGTGAAACTGTCAACTTCCTCTGTCTGCTCCCCCTTCTGTGCATAGAACATGCCCTTTTTGCTTTTCTTTTTTCTTTTTTTTTTTTTTTTGACATACTTATTAACAGAAATAAAATACTATGCTTTTTTATCATGTCATTGTCAAAAGGCCCTTAGTTTACAAATTGATTTTATTTCTGGTTTCAGTCTGAGGTACTTCAGAAAAAAAAACAATCTTTGACAGAGTCAACATGTTCTTAATAAACTTTCGTATTTTCTGTCTCCCTTGACTGATATTTGGTCTCTGATATTTGCCTGCTTTCTGCAATAATTTATTTCCTTGTCTTTTCGTTACTGCTATATGCATGGCAAAGGGATGGGAGGGCATATTTCCTCACAACAATGGTCCTTTAAAGATGACAGTGGTCTTTTCAGGATAAAATATTTCACTGATAAGAACATCCTCTGCTCATTATGTGTTTTCCCTCCCCTTCTGTAATGAACTGCTGCTACTTCTAGAAGTTTTACCCTTCCAAATGTCTGACATCAGTTTGCATACGGTATAAGCACTATGTTGTAGGCATTCCATATTGAAAAATAGGATGCTGTTGAACTATAGCACCTTTTAATCACTGTATAATCTGTTTAGCTACCATGTGTGAATAAGATAAATTGAGGGTTGAACTTCTTGCAGTCTGCAACACCATAACAATTTATCTCTTGCAGAGATACAAGCACTAAAAATGAAAGATGAGCAGATATACAAATCTCTTTTCTCCATGTGTATGCTACATGCCCGTGGCATTCAGGCAATTTGCGTTCCAATGGAGAAAGAACTGGGAAAGGTCTCTGTAAATAGACCTCCCTCTACTTTAACTGATGCCATCTCACAAAAGACTTCTTCAAGCAGTGCTTAAAGACATGACAACATCCAAGCAGAACACAAACTTGGGCATATCACTATTGTTCCATTAAATTATGCTGTTAGAGGAGTATTTTTAAGACAGCTACAATAAACAATATACTTATAGATATATAAGTATAAACATATAAATTCAATTTTCAAACATCGGCTAATTATTACTATTATCATAATTGCTCTCTGGTGGTTGAAATAAAAATAATAATGATTCTTTCACATGGCAGCAGCCTTTGTGAAATTGGTGATAGGTTTAATTTTTCTCCTCTCTTCTACTACCAAGTAAGCAACCAGCTTGCAAGAGCTAGTGTAAAATATGGCAATCTCTGGAAGAATTAGATTAGGAACTGTGAAGACTTCAGAAAAAGAACTTGTGAATGTTTCTAGAAAAGACTTGAAGGTAGACATTCTGCCTGAGGAAATAAAGAAGACGAGAGCCTCTTTAACCTCTTGAAATACTTAGCCATTTAATGCTGGAGCTAGAGTCTAAGAGAACAACTGACCTGAGTGTAGGTCCCATAGTTGGACATAGAGCCAAACTTATGAATAAGTAACTCTTGAATACTTGACTTAAGGAGGATAACATGAGCATCAGGGACACACAGAGATTTCTTTTTCCCTACAGATTTTCTAGAAAAGCTCTGAATTTTCTGTTCTGTTCTCTTGTTTCCCAGCATGTCACTGAGGAGCACCAAACTCCACAGGGATTCGGCGCAGAGACTACACCTAGCCATAGATACTAGCATTTAATTATCTGAAAGTCCAGTATTACAGTATCTTTATTCCTTCTCCAGCTTAACTTCTACACTGTAGAAACCTTCTGCTAAAGTGCTTGATTTCTGCTTTTTGACTTTGTAAAACATGACAGCTATGAAAATCCCGTTAGGTATTCATCTGCTTGTTTAGACATCTAAATATATTTTGTAAATATGACCTCAGAAAATGCTCAATTATTTTGCTGTGGTTGTCTGTTGATGCTATCCCCAAATGATGTGAGAGATAGAATATATTAATACCAACCCTAGGAATTCCTTCAGGACTGCTAAAAGCTTTGAGTCAGGTTATCAAATGCATGTACAGTAACTGTTCGCTGCTGCTTGCTCTCATCTGGGAAAAGCTTTTGTCATTATCTTTCTTTGTCACCCAGCAGCTGGGACCTCACAGCCTTGAAAACACCCTCAGATTTGGAAAAACCAGTCAACCATGTTGTACCTTAAAAGACTGAATACTGGCATTGTGCATGTTTAATCAGATTTTATACACATCTGGGCTCTGCAATACAGCTTGTCTGAGGAAAGCCTGCAGTCTGTCACTTCCTATTGATAGGGAGATAAATAGAAACAGTACAAATCCACTTGATATCTGTGCTCAAGCATTAGGCTAAAGAAAAAATAAATCCCTGCAGCATTAAATTTCTTCTTCTTTTTTTTTTTTTTTTTTTTCCTATTGATAATGCATTCTCAACTAGAAAGCTCATAAGCAAATACTACTGCTTTTGGTGAGATTATTATTTGGATTATTTGGTATGTTCTCCTGGAAATTCACGTCTTTGAAGATGTAAAAGTACTCTCTCCTTTTAATTATTTACATCTGTCAAATAAATTTAACCAGAACTCATTGCGTCACTTTAGGTTTAGGCTGCCAGGTATCTCAAGAGGTCTCTAGCGAGGGGCAGTGGAGCAGACCAGGTTACTCCAGGCTTTACCCTGTTGGGGCTGGATATCCTCTGAGGATGTGGCTGGCATCACCTCTCTGGCCCTATACTCCATCTCCATAGCTGCACCGTACTCAGGGGAAAAAGATTTCTCCTCATTTTGAGCCTGAACCTTGTCTGTCCTACCTGAAGAGACTGTCTTTGTCCATCACTCGCTCGGGTCTCGTGACCTGTCCTACCTCCAGTCTCATAACTGTGATGTCCTAGTTTTCAGTTTGCACTAGTTGTCTATGTTTTGTTTCCTGATCTTCACACATCTGTATATGTGCCATGGAGTAAGTGTTCCTTCACCTCTTTTGTCATTTCTGAATCCTCCCTTGTTCCCAACATCAACATCCTTTGCTTTCCACACCACCTTTATTTCCACACATGACCACGATCTGTGCCACCATCTCCCTCCCTGTCTCATCCAGTTCTCACCAGTCTCACTTGTCTCGCCCCATTCAGGCTGTCCTCAACAGGTCATCTTCTGGTGATGGTGCCATTGCCCTGGTGTGCCAGGCTTATCACCCCTCTGTCCCCTCGGCAGTCCTCCCTGCTCGAAGCAGGTCCCACGGTCAGCAAAGCCAACTCTCCCCATTGACACCATGCCTACTCCCCTCCCAGAGTATTCCGCTCTTCAGGAGAGCTGAAAAGACACCACTGGCCCTCCACATCTGCCGTGAAAACGGTGAAAGAGTGAAAACGGTCTTTTTTTCTTGTCCATTATGTTTTTGAGAGTCAAAGTATGGAAATAAGAAGGAAAATCTCCTTGTGGCTCTGCCCAGAACTTCTAAAGGGTGATTTAAATGAAAAAAAATAATAATTTGAAGCGGGTGGCATAAACCTGGATTAAGAGATTCTTTTATGGGAAGCTCCAAAACAGCAACTGGAAGAATAGTCGGAGCACTAAGTATTCATTTAGTTGTCTTTGTAAGTAAATTAAAACCATAAAGCTAGGACTCACACCGCGATATGATTTGGAATTAAGCAGGAAAAAAAAAAAAAAAGGCCTTTTGCCCACAAAGTATATATTTTTTGTTTTATTTCCCTTTCCTTAATAAATATTCAACTCAGTTGAAAACAACACAACCCCAATTCTTAGTAAAGTCAGAGAGACCTAGAAGTATTCAGAACACTGAAAAGGGCCTTTCCAATTTTCATTTTAAAAAGATCTTGCACTGCAATAGAGAAAGAAAGTGCATGAGATTCTCTCAAAAGCCCCTCTTGTGCTTGCTAAATTGTTTGTCTAGCATTCCTAGAGTGTGCTGCCAACATGAATGAAATTCTTTACTTACCTAATGAAGGTCTTGCTCCACATCTGTTTCATTGGCCTTTGGACTGTTTTCAGCCTGAAATCTAACTGAATGCAATATTCAGAAAAACTCTCTTTCAGTGAAAATGTAGATCACTTACTTGGCTTTCCTGCCAGAGTCAGACTGGTTGTGTTCTGTATATAAGTACTAAAAATATGTCCAACAGCAAAATTAAAAACTTTCTGATCACAGTGGGAGGAAACCTTAATGCTTAATGAATGGAGCGATAAAGCAATGTCTTCATATCTCTGAAGTGAGGCTCGCTTGAAAAACCCTTTAGTCCTGGTGACTTCTAGAAGAATTATAAAAATGACTTCTGTATTCAATTAACCTGTTTTAGAATAATTGTCAATAATTGTGGGTCATCTCAATTGGGAAGAATTTGGAAAATACAGAACAAAGGATAAATATGAAGTCACAATAGCACAGGTTTCAAATTAAATAAAAAAAAACACCGATACAAATACTTCAAAGTCCCTATGCAAGGAAAGAAACTCTCCATTAGAATAATTATGAATTTTGTTTCCAGAAGTCAAACTTACGGACTAATAATGATGGAAATAACTTAGGGAATGGTCATATTTCATAGTTTTGTAGAATTTAAATGAATGTTAAAAAATATAGTGGCTGATTCTACACATGCTCTGCTGACTCTGTTTCACACAAATCTGCAGAACTGCTGATGATCACATCCAGATGCACACTAGAGATTTTTGAAATTCAGTATCTGCCCTTGTACAATGCTTTTCATTGACACAGGCTACTCTGGCACATATATATATATATATAAGCTTTTTTTTTTTAAAAAAATAAATGGCATATTTTAGTAATTATAGATAGATATTACTAAAATTCACTTATATGTTAAATAGTGCTTGTACAGTCAATCTCTAAAAAGAGATTTTTCTCTTTTGATTTGGTAGAGGAATTTTTGTTTTTCTGATTTGGCTCCTACAGACATCAAGGATGAAACAGGGAGAGATGGGCATGTCAGATGGGGCAATATGAACATGTATGACTATGGAGATGCTCATCCAGAGCTCCTTGAAGGAAGACCATGCAGACTGTACAATGCTTTTACTAATACACTATATCTAAAGGAAAAGAATTTCCTCCTTGTAAAACTCTAGCGTAAAACTTACTCACCCAGATCTTGGCCCTAAGACTTCTTCTTAGGACAATTTTATTGAAAGTATGCTATTATTTCTCACTTGCAGGTTCGGGGAAGGTGAGTCCTCTTGTACTGCAGTTACCAATCTAATTCATAACATTTTCTATTTTCCATTCCAATTCATTTCACTTTTATAATAACAATGTGGAAGAAATCTGTATTCGTCCCTCTCTGTATTTATCTTCTCTGTCAGTCTGTTCCTAATTGTCTTAAACTATGATGAGAAGCAGGCACATCAGGACATCATGTTTCTTTAAGGACGATCATGGAAATTTTGCAAAGATATTAACATTTCAGAAACCTTTAAACTGTAATCAGACTCCAATTCCAAGCTTTCCTACTTGATGAAAGGGAGGTGATAATACTAATCTGTTGGTAAAGAAAACTGGATGCCCAATTAATCCTTTAGTGCCTATCCGTTATACTTGCTCTTCCCCTTTCCTACCAGGCACAGTAGAGGCACTTCAGTACTAGTCCTACTTAGAGATGTATAGAACAAGGAATTTATTTTCCTTGTAAATCTAAACTCCAAGCTGCATCATTATCATTTTCGTATGCTGCCTTCTGTTGTGTGTGTGTCATTTTTTAGATATCTTTTCTGATCTTGATAAGAATAGTGTACTTAAGTAATATCAACTACTGGAAAAAAAACACATTTAATAGTCTCTTTGTTTTTAAAATTACAGTCATTTGAAATAGGACAAAGGTAGAGCAACATTTGTGACTGTGAATTATTACTTATTTACATCTCACTAAAGGTTTCTTCCTAGTATGCTCTGGTTGGGTCATATGCCTTTAAGTATGCAAGCGAAACACACGAATTGAAAATTCTGTTGACAGGTAAATGTGAATCATCTTGTTTCTTTCAAAGGAAAATAATCAAGCTCTTTTCAAATAATATAAAATGTAAAATGATTGCCTTTTGGGGAGGAGGCAGGCTTATCAGCATCTCTTCTATAGAAAATGATTTCCATTTTGTAGCTGGAGGAACATATGCTGCAGCTTATCTTGTCACTTGACTGCAGTTTCTGATATTTATTAACAGTTGATTTCCTGTAGATGCTGTTCTTTCCTGTTTCTCCCTCCCATCCCACCAATCAATTATTTCCCTGAAAGCTGCATCTGCCCTTCTTTTTTTCATTCTCATTTCCTTAAAGAAGATTATTTTGTTGCTGGCTTTCAAGAAGCATTTGTAATGAGTGGTGCAGCCCTGGTTCCATATATGATTTATGGCAGTCTGTATTTGAGGCTCCACTCCTTCCTCTCCCCAGCCTTCCTGTGGTCATTTTTGTCAAAGCCTATGAGACTGAGGTTTCATTGCAGTGAAACTCAGAAATGGTGAATTATATCTTCAAGAGAAGATTTAGTTTTCATTAGAGATTTACATGGAACAAAGGCAGGGATGATGGTAAGATGCACAGACAATTGCTCACAATATCTACAACAAAGCTAAGGGATAACTGCTTAGCTAAGAACACGAATCCCCTTCATCTAAGACTCCAGCAAAATCATGAGGTCTGTAAGCTGTTGTTCACTTAGCTGAGCTTTCAATGGTTATAAGAAATCATCTCTCCCCCTTCTTGTTTCAGATGCATTTGCCTGTAACTTTCACAGTTTCATGTCTTTCAGTATTTTGCTTTGGTCTTTGATGTGTGCTTGGTTTGGATTCTTTGCAAACCCTTTGCAAATTTATCACCTTGCATGATACTGGAAAGGGGGGTTCATAATGTATTCCCATTTTTAATTAGGATAATAAGAAATTGTAGAGAAGCATCTTCTTTGATCACAAATTGATAAAGCATAGAAAAGTCTTAGCCAGCTATTTAAAATGTCTCACCCATCCAGAAAAGACAAGAGCTCTATTAAGAAAAACACAAGGTCTCAAATTATTTGCTGCCATGAGAACTGATTACATGATATATTCTTGCTTTGTTGTTTTACTGTATTTCTTACCTCTTCAGACTAATATAATGAAGTCAATGTTATACGGTTGCCTAAGATCATTATCCTCAAATTAATGCTTCTAACAGTACATCTGTGAAACAGTGTTTGACCCACGAAAGAGAAAAAAAGAAAAATTCAATTATTGGAAGGTTTTAAGAACTCATCACTCACTTTATATATTATACTATATTGTCATAGAACCATGTGACAAAATGGAATAAAATTATTATATGACTGTTCTTCAAGGATAAACAACTGGACAAGAGTTTTCAGTACTGATGCTCTGTTAGCAGATGCTTGTAGAGTAGAAGGAGAAAACTGAGAGTATTCTTTATTCAGTGTATTAGGTTCGGCTAACAGAGGGCTCAGTCTTTACTGAGTACCCTTGGAAGGCAGGTTTTTTTCCAGCAACACCCGGAAAATTAGCTTCATGACTTCCATCTTGCATGACCAGATAATCTCTTACCTCCAGCCACCCCATTCCTGTTCCAGAGTCACCAGGATAAGGCCAAGATAGGTGTCAGCATGGTGTCTCCCTGGAAGGCAGGTAAACAGGAGGACAAATGATAGAAGGAAAGTGCCAGGGAGTGGTCTTCTGCCATTCCAGACAGAAAAACTGTCTGGCTGCTACCTACCGAGCAAAAGCTGCTGGATTATCCTAGGCTGTTGAACCAAGAGTGCTTGGGATCTCAGGCCCATCACACAGGCATAACATGCACAGGCAGACATAGCCAGATGAGCAGCTTGTTAGCCCTTCTCTTTCTGAACATTGCACAGCTAGATTCGTCTGCACAAATGAGTGCGCGTGCACCTTTGGCCCTCACAGGTATGGAAGACTCCCACTGAAACATTCCTAAGAAACACACACTCAGCTATGCTTTCCAGACATGTTATTGATATATTACAAGAGATTCTCTGGCCTGTCTGAGCATTGGCAGGTGCAGAACTAGAGCAAAGGAAGCAGGCAAAGGATGTCACAGTTCAAGTGGCCATAGCAAACCCTCAATAAGGGTTTATATTTCAAACATATCAGCATGGGAACTCATTTAGCTGCTAAGACAGAAAACACAAACTAAGTCATATATTTGTTTGTATTTAGTTCAAATGTTTGAGCCTGATAAAGAAAAAAAATGCAATATTTGTAATACATAGTACTAACAGCTCTCTAGTTATCGTAGTAACCAGGCTGAAAAGAACTGTGTGATGAATCATATTACTTAAATATGTAGTAATTCAGCTCTGTGGTCTTTTGAACCCTTAAAAATTCACAGTTCTCTCTTTAAGATTTTGGTTCCAAAATAGGCATCATAAATATTTAGTAGTTTATAAATGTTTTCTTAAATAAATCATTTAATTATTAACCTATTACTGCAATAGTCTTTCCATTACATTCTCACAGTTTGACTTCCTAAAATAGCTATTGCAAGAACTTTCAAAGCAAATCAATACTTTTGAGAATCCATTTTCCCTGAGCTATTTAAAGGAGAGTATACCTATGAAAGAAGAAAGTGCTCTGTACAACTGTGGCTCGACCATTGTTCTAATTTTCTACAAATCTGATAGTTTCTGAAATTATATACACGGTCGACTTCCTCATATTTTCATGTTTGCAATATATCTTTTCTTTTCATTATATTTACCATTAGTTAGAAAACTGTCATTCTCATGAAATCAAAAATATCAAAAATATTGGCATTCTCACAAAATCAGAAATGGAAGCCAAACTATGAAGATTTCAATGTGAAATCTCCCAGTCTATAAATAAGTTGCTGATTCTTATTGAAGACTTTCACAAGTCTAATTTAGTTTACAACAATTTCAGATATTCTAATTTAATTTCTGGAGTGGATGCCATTTCAGGGATCAAAATAAACCCTGTCTAACAGAAAGGTTCATAGAAAGGAAAAATTGTATAATACTCTTGAACTGTGAAAGTATTGGAGAAGGGATAGCTAAACAAAAATGAGTTTCTATTGTCTAACTGCAAAAAGAAATGGAAAAAGTTGCTACTACGGCAGTATAATGGACAAAATGACTAGAAAGATAGCTTTTCATATACAGCAAACAAAATTATTATATTTCTCTATGAAGAAGAAGCTATGCTCATTTTACCATATAGTATTTAAATATACTGGATGGAAAATTAAACATTAAATTTGGGGTCTTCTTTAGATGATTGAAAATGTCAATTTATGTTCTTTCAGGTTTTCATTCAGTTTCAGGTTTCATTCAGTCATCATGATCTCAGTCCCAAGAAAAGTAGCACATCTTCTGGGGTGAATTTATAGTATATCAGAACTTTAACATTTAATGCACTTTTTCTCATTAGATGGATATAATTACTTAATTATGATACATGGTATTATGACCCAAAGCACTATTTCTTTTGGGCAGTTATATACTGGAATTATATGTATGCTCTGGAGCATTTCATCTCAAACCACAACTATTGTGTTGATTCTCAGCAGAAAACAAAGGAATGCAATAATCTCTCCCACAAAATCCTGGTCTTTCTTGTTTGTTTCATTCCATTACCCATATGTGGCTAGAGCCATTTGTTGGCATGGGACTCTTTGGCAAGGATCACTTCCACAAATCTGTCTTCCTTGCTCTCTGGTTTTAACGATTTATGTTCCCTTTGCAAGATCATCAAAAATACATTTGTGCAAAGATTTCCTTTAAATAATGCTCTAACAACAGAATGCATTTGTCTTCTTTAGTATATCTAAACTGTAGACAGACAGTAAACTTTTAGAAAAGCCTTAGGAGATATAGATTTAATCCCCCTTTGCTGAGGACTGTATTAAACCCACTTCTAGACAAAGTGCTTGTGCCACTTGCCTCTTATGTATAGCTGGGCATGATCAGCCACTTCAGAAAAGAGAGAGACAACAGATATGCCCACAAGGACAGAATAAGCACTCTAGCAGAAGAGGAAGATTCTGGCTCAGACCATGTCATTAATATGCATCTTTGTCTAGGGAAAAGATGGTATTTTCAACCTGCAGTTCTCATCATTATCTTTTATTGGTTGGCATATACATCACCCAGCTCGTCCCTTCCTTCTCAGTTTGTTGAATGCTACAGATTTCATTCTTTTGAACTCTCTTCATTCTTTGTATGGGAAATGAAAGCATCTTACTGGGCGGCTTACAAGTTGGTGCATTGAAGGTAATCACAGCAATTTTTGGCATCATTTGGCTTTTTGTCCCGGTGTCCCACATTCAAATAAAAAAGCCCAATTATTTTTTGCTCTATTTTTGAGTGGTAACTGCTCTAATCTCTTTTCACCAGACACTCACTCTGGTGAGCTAGTAACAACTGAGAGAGCATACAGCAGGTAATGACAAACTTTTACGAAAACATGAAACAACGTGTTTTGATGTGAGGTCTAGGTGTTGTAATACTTTCTGTGATATATAGAAGGAATAAGAATGCTTATAGAAAAGAACTGCTTAAGTGATGATCAAGTTTTGTGATGGCCAACTAGGAAATTATACAGGTCATTAAAAAGACGTTTTTGCTTGTTTTGCTTGTTAAGACCATGCCTCTGATATTTTGTGTGCCTATTACTCTGAAGTCAAGCACATTCTCAAGATAGAAATGAAGAATGGAAAGTAATTCTGTATTGCTTTAGATCACCAAGACTTACAAATTGCGTAATGACCTTGTCGGCTTCTTAAATGAAAAGTGTAATTTCCCTCTGAGGCTCTTAACTGAGAAATGTAGTTTTGTTTAGTGAATATTGTCACATAGATTGGATGAACCAGAGAGTATCTACCTGCTGCAGCTCGGGAATAAGACTGATTATTCTGCCTTCTACATACTTACACTGAGTATTGCAATGCTCAGACTTGTGCTGCTGATTCCTGTGTTCTAACATGTTGATAGTTTCATTTGTGAGCACTTGCCATGATCTTTTTCAGTTCTCACAGTTTGATTTATTTAAAGATTTATGTATATATATATATATATTATTTCTAACCTTATGGATGGCAAATAATAATTACTTTCACGTAATGGTAATTAAGAGTTCAGAGACTCCACTTTTCAAAATGGTGATGGTTTCACAGGTCATTCAACATTTCAGAAGTTTCCAAACAATCTCACAAGAATTGCTTCAAGGGTGCCCATGATATAAAAATAGATTTTTTGATTGTTTTTTTTTGATTTGTTTTGTTTTAATTTCAATGTCTTAACTATAAAATGATAGAAAATTTAATAAAGATATATTCACCTTTTCACAAGAGGTAAAGATATATTTGCCTTTTCACTTCAGAGAGGTATCTCTGGGATTTAGACTTGAAATACATCCTTACATTGTATATAACACATTTTTATGACCAATGCTGTCTTAATTCTTTTCTGATTGTATTAAATGATTGTTGACAATGCTTTGTTTGATCTTCTATTCTTTTCTCGAGAATAGACAATTATCTTTCTTATTGTAAAAGTGAATTAATATGTGATATACAAAAGAGCAAGAAGACTCTCTGCCAAAAATATGTTAAAAATAAGGATAAATCTGAGTGCTGGATGAAATTGCTTTGACTAGACAACATAAAGGAAACCGAACTAAAGAGTTAAAGCTTTTCAGTGAAGCAGCAGATGCCTATAGATCAAGGCTGATTGAATTCAGTTATTTTATGAAATTTATTAGCCCTGAACAGTAGTCTCATCTACATGCTTTATTTTAGTGCTTTTAATACAACACTATTGTTCATGAGTGAAAGCAAGAAAGAAAATCAGGACATATATTAAATGTGTTTTCAAACATTCTAAATCCTATTAACCTACATTAAGTGAATTATATATTTCATTAGTCACATCTTTGCACCCTAACCTGAATAATAAATTGTCATATGGTCCTGGCTGAACATCCTTTCCCCTCCACTCTCTCAAAGCAAGGATCTTGCCAGTCCGATCTCTTAAACCTCCCTAGCTTAATATGTGATGTACAATCACGTGCACTGTGGAGGCAGGCTTTTTTTCTTTCCTCAGTTTATCTAACAAGCACCAGGAAGATAGTGGGCAGGATTCAGTTTCCTAACATCATCATCTAATATGGATTCAGATGTTCTACATTCGCACATGCCTGGCACATATGACACAAGGACTTCAGGGCCACCATCGACCTCCTGAGTGTCAGCTGGAGTTTAAGTAAGACAGTCAATTAGATATCTATATTTAGTCAAACATCTATGTTTATTTCCCAAAGAGCCACGTAAGGTCGCCTTTGGCCAGCTGTGATCTCTGGGACCCCTCAACAGACATTGCAGTGCTTGGGAGTCCTGGCCATGCAGATCGCCTTTCATAGCGGGGATAGGGCACACAGGCAGATGCGAAAACATCATAATTCTTAAAAAGAAATATATTATTCTGAGTCAGCAACATATTAGACTGAATGAAAGTTATATAGTAGTTATAAAACTACTGTTTTTTCCTTCTATATTTTGTTTCAATAAATTCAGGAAAAAAAAATAGACTTGACAATGTTTCAAAGCAAGTAGAAATGAACGGACAATATTTGCTTAATAACAAGCAAATATCTCTCTGTCTGTGAGAATGGAAAGGAAAAGCTTCCTTCAAACCATCTTTCTTCTGTGGAATATTAGAAACGGAGGCAGGGATGAGTTGCCTTACATTCTTATTTAATCAAAAAGTTGAATAAAATATTAACTTTTCCCTCTCTTTCATGTTAATTTTTGGAATGCTTAATGTTTTTGAAAATTAGGCATTCATGGGATTTAAAGGTGGTGTGCAAATTTCTCTAAGCAACATTGTCAATAATAAGAATTAAGTCCTGGCCTGAATTTCCTTCTCCAGTTTTCATCTTAACTTTGAAACCACAAAACTGATTACATAAATGCCTTGAAATTGACTTAACCAGTTTATATTTTACTTTACCTCCCCATTCCTTTCTCTCACAGGACCTTCAATCACTAAATGCATGCAAAATTCAGCAGCAGTAGTACTGGTTGCAGAAGTCTGGAGTAAAATAAAGCCTGTTTCTTGTTTCAACAATTAGTCTATCCGTAGACATGTATTAATTACATTTAACATATTCATTTTATCAGATTGTCATTCAAAAAGTTTTAGTTTTCCAATCAGTCACTTAACCACAGCAGTGAGACTGTGGAGTTGTTTGTTGTCTTTCATAAGAGATTAAGCTTTGGCCTTTGGCCAACTAGTCTGAGCCAGCACTAATATAATTCACAACTGGAAGAAGACAATCAATTAATCAATACTATAATTTGGAACTGACCATGGCACTAACACTCGTAGCCATTAGACTTACTGACTGATACCATTTAGGATTAATGAGGTAGCAAGACCAGACAAACTAAAGATCCATTTAAGGACTTTTTTTGTTGTCAAGTCAAGTTGCCTGCTCTATTTTACCATTTTTTTAAGTGGAATGTGCCAGTGCCAGTATGAAATACTAGTGTAAATACAGAATATTGAAAAGTGGGAATTATTTTATCACTGATGGATTAAGAGCCAGTTCATTTGTAGATTTGCCATTTGACTTGGAGTAAGCTAATTCTTTGAAACATTCCATACTGTCTCATAGCAAAATAGTGCATTCTGGAGAAATACAGAATTGCTTGTTTTGTTGCCTATTCATTTTTTGTTCTTGTTGGTGCTGGGATTTTTTTTTTTTTTTTACAAAAAGTCACAGTAAGGAATGCAAAACCAAGCCAATATTTAAAAGCCATGTCAAAATGTAGCTCTCCTGTCTGAATCCTGCTGTACTCTATCACTCGATTACTTAGGCTGTCTTCCTCTTCCTTCTCTCCTCTGCCTTCATCAGGGTGACAAGCTAAGCAACTTGCTCACAAAATAGTAACTTCTCAGCTTCAGGAATAGTTGCTAAATAGTCTTGGTATTTCAGGCCATTTTATCTGGATGTTTTCAGATGAACTGCCTGAGGTTACACTCTGAATGAGCACGGCAGCATATCTCTGATTCACTGCTTCTTTACCAAACACAAAGTAAAAAGCTGTAACACATGAAGATTGTACTTGCATTGCTTTCTGAAATTATTTTGGCACTGCTTGATCAATATATTTATAGAAAAAAAATTAATTGAAAATCGAGTAAGCAAAACAATTTAATTTTCTAATTAATTTCTCATGTAAACAAAATAACTCATGAAAATTTTCCATAGTATTAGCCATGTCTGCCTCTATCTTCCAAAGGACAAAGGATCTCTAGTATTTTCCATATAACCATGGAGTAAGGCCACCTCAGTCCTTGGTGACAGTGTGATGAAGCCCACATGAACTCCAGCTGTGGGTATTCGCATCCCCCTGGCTGGTTATCAGGCTTTCTTGCCACATAGAAATTGGTTACCTTATCAGTAAATTCCATTATGCTGTGTGTGCAGTTGCTTTTACAGCTGTGTGTGTTTGGGCTTTAAGCTCTGAAGCAGAAGTTGATGCCTTCTTGGGGAGCTGGACAACAGTTTGGGAAACACTGTTGCAGTTAAAAGCTACTGCCTTATGGGAAACTGAAACATGAGATAATTTCCTAGTATTTGTATTTGAGAAAAGCTGCTGAAATTTGCACTGTTGCACTTTTATATGATTTGCATTTTTTCCTTCACTAAGCAACAACAAAGATATCACAGATATACTCTACACAAAGTTACATTTTTAGACATACAGAAACTGTTTAAGAAAATTCAAAATGCTGCTAAAATAGAGGAAGAGTAAGATTAGACTAGCTGTTGTGAGAAGCATTAATTTGTCTGTCCAGAAGATCTGCATTCCCATTTCACAATATCCAGTCTTTAAAAATCTGCTGCTTCATTCACCTAATTAGCTATAGGACAACAGACTCTAAATCTTTACCTTTTTGTGCACACACAGGAAAAAACAAGCAAACAAACAAAAAGAATTATCTTGGTCATCATCTTACTAAAGATTTCACATGGTTTCAGTCTACACTTTGATAAATATAAAAGAGATTTTTTAAAGTAAGTAAATGAATAATTATATTTGTAACATCAGCCATGTAGAAGATGAAGACAGGTTGTCTCCAAATTTGCTTGAAGTCTTGAATATATCACCTGACTCACTGGCCTTACAAGGGCATAGAGCAGCATAGACTTTTTTTTAGGAAATAGGTGAAGTATTGTCAATTTCAGCAAGAAAAATCCTAGTTCAATTCCCCTTTCCCTTAAAAGAAGGGAAAAAAAAAAAAGGGTTTGTTTTAAAAGAAATGTTTTTAAAAAGGAAGGAGTAGGGTTAACAAATGTGCATCTTGCACTGCATACTAGTAATTTTAAGCTCTTGTTTTTAACTGTAATTTGTAAGGTCTCTTTTTGAATGTGTGAGTTCAGTATTTTCTTAAATTATTTTTTAAGAAATAGGTCATGAAGAGTTAGGTGAAACATCACTGATACTCATGACTTGAGTCAACGGAGGACAGGCAAAGCTCATCGCTCATGACTAGACTACACATTTTTTTCTGAAGTCTTTTTCTTTCTTTACAAGATTGTTGCATTCAAATTACAGCTTTACCAAAATCCAAACTAGGAATGGTGATGTAGAAAGAGGATAAATATCAGCTCAGGCAATATTTTTTAACTGAATTTACAGGTTAACTCACACACAGTTAGTTCAAATATGTTTGTTATTGGCACATCTTTAGGATGGACCGATAGAGGGTGGATGGACAGATTGACCAGACAGCCTCAGTTTAATACTCAGTACTATGCGCTTACATTTTCTTGATATCTGTGATAGCTCACCCAAAGCAGAGCACATAGCACAGATATATGCAGCAAATGCAGCAACAGCAGTACTTTAGCATGGATCAGAAGCAATTTTCCCAGCATAAATGCATTTAACTGGTTTCAGCAGTGGGTGCCAACACATTTTTTAGGTTGGGGAGATCTCTGTCTGGGGGACCATTTATGTTAAGATTACAGTTGGCCCAAATCAGTTTTTGCTTCTGGACATCCCAATCCATGGTTCTTCCCTGAATAACTCACATTTTCCTCTTGGTTGTCCTAAAATTCAGTGCCCTTGCCTGTGGTGGCCTCCTTCGATGGCCAGTACTGTCCTATTGGTGTTGTTTGTACCCACTGGTACTAACTGGTGTCAGGCTGTGCCTGGACTTCCAGCATGAACTACTCTAGGATGTATTTTTATTTTTGGGTCACAGAATATCTGGTAATTGACCACTAAATGTACTTGTTATTACTGTCTTTTAGCACTGGGAAAGTTTATCATTTTATATTTGTAAGATCATGAAATTATTAGCTACAAGATCGTTAAGAGAAAGCTACCTGTATTTCATTTTCTTAAACTTTAGTCTCTCGGTTTAACCTTTCTGGCCTGGCCATAGAAGAGAACTACTTTGACTCTGCATAACCTCATGTGTACTTGCAAAGAAAAGCAGCAGCTAATTTTAGTAGAACTTAATAATGAAATAGTTCAAGCACCCAATCTAGAAAAAATTCATATGCATATCCTATTTACTGCCACGTGTCCTGAAGATATTTCTTGTTGAGATTTACAGTCTGATTTAAAAAAAAAAAAAAACGGTAAGGGTTAATGGTTTAGTTTCTGCTCTAATGCAGCTGATGATTCATTTCAATGGGGAGAAAGTGGTGTTGCAATAAATGCCTATAATTACTTTGGCTATTATTAGTTGGGAGAACATTTGTATGTTATTCTTTAATTTATCATCTTACTTTAAGAAGTCAGTATGAAGACCCTATTTTAACCAGCAAAAGGAAATTTTAGATTGGAAAATGTTGCGGCTTTGTGTGACTACCAGTGATCAGCTCCCTGGATGCACTTAGGTACACCTGACTAAAGCTTTCATTGGAAAATGGATTGCTTCAAGTAGCTCAAAAGGCCTAATATAAAGTCCAGCTCATTTATTTTTCAAAGATAGTGAAGCCAGTCATCCCAGCAAAGTGGCAATATTTTTCTCTTAACACACAGGGGGAAAAAAAGAAAAAAGAAAGAAAAAAAGAAAAAAAAATGCTTCTTAGCTTGCTCTGCTAATTACAATCACCTTCTTTTTCCTTCCTTCAGAAAAGAGAGTAGGGAAACCCAGTAGCTCAGCTTAGTTTATCTATTTTGTTGTCTCATCATCCAGTCCTCGCAATCTTTTCCCTCTGAAAAATGTCGGCTCTCTGGGAGGAAGATAGGTTTATTAGCTCAAGACTTTGGTGAGTTAAAATAAAAGGAAAAATGAGAAAAGGACAGGTGTGATACTGATTCAGTTCTTTGTATTTAAGATCTTTTTATACTTACTGTTTACTTATTTATACTTACTGTATACTTATTGTTAGAATACATTATAGCTATCAATGATAGGACTAGACTTGTTGGGAGCATGCATTCTGTCAATTTTTTTAATTATTTTTTTTTCTTATTCTTTTAAGCAGAACTCTTCTCAAAGTTCTTATTTTCTTCTCAGTCCTAAGAGCAGGCATCCAGAAGAGCTTACTCCATTCAAGTAGAAGTGTACTCAGCTTTCCTGCTAGCTATTGCCTCCTTTAAGTGCAATTCTGCTTTGAAGGTTGAACCAATGAAAATGGTTCATACACACTCCATACACACAGTCTTAATGACTAAATAAATAAATAAATTCTGTACATGACTAAGACGAAATTTTCTCAAAAATTTAACTCAGAATCCAAGTTTATTTTGAATTCTTTCATTATCAGAGCAGTAATGTATAGGGAAGGATTTGCAGGACCTGCATGTCATTAGCGACACAATTCTGTTGTGAGCTTAAGTGACAACACCTCTCATTTCCTCATGGCGGGAGGAAAGACGGCAGAAATTACACAACCAGAACTGTCTGACATGATAATTGGAATTCAATAAACAATTCTGTTGGCAATACACAGGAAGGAATAGCTTCAGTTCATTCACTCTTAGCTGCACAGTTACTATATGGCTAACAGGAGTTTCTCATTAAAAAGAAAAAACATCTCTGAATTTCTGTCAATTATAATGCTGCTGTTACCAACAAGACAGTACAATATATAAATGTGCTTTAAAATTACATTAACAGTCTTTAACTCCTGTCGAGTCCTGGGACTAGTTCCACCAAATCAGGGATTTTACTGTATACATATTTCTGCATATGTTTTGTTAAAATTATGACTGTATGGTTAAGCTTCTGTGAAGTGCTTGGAGAAAACAGTGCTATGTTGCAGCTGGCTCAACAGCTGCTGTATATGCTTATTTCAAGTGCCTATATTTTCAAGTATAAATTTGCAAATGTATTTTATAACAAATAATTTGCTATCTTTAATAACTTATTAAAGGTATTAAAATACATTATCTCCTTCAAATTCATTAACGTTATATACAGTATCATTTTTTAAGAATATTTGAAATCTAAAATAAAGGGAGATCTTACTAAAGATTTCCTTAGGCCTTCATTCTGTTACATACACTACTAGAAGAAAATAATGAGACAGATGGTTTCCATTGATGCAAGAAAAGCAGAATCTTCTAGGTACTTATTTTTTCATATTAATTTTATGTTCTTATATCTCTCTAAGACATCTTCCCTTTTAAAAAATATTCTGTTTAGTAGTGAAAAACTAAGTTTCCATTTTTATTTGCATACTATGAAAATCTAAGAAATGCAAAACTCCATTGAAATAGACTATAAAAAGTAAAGCAAAATGTCCTGTCTCCCCGCTTCACAGAATCACAGACTCACAGAACAGTTGAGGTTGGAAGGGGCCTCTAGAGGTCACCTAGTCCAACTCCCTTGCTGAAGGAGGGACCCCTAGAGCGTGTGGCACAGGGTCTGCAAAGAAAATCTTCTATCAGGATGAAAGTTAAATCTCTGAAAATCATATCTTATTTCTAAGAAAGTGTTAAACAGTAGCAAAGCTACTCTTTCTAAGAAAAATCTTAGAAAATTATATGAGGATTAAACTGTATGAGAATATTAGGACTGGCTACTTGATCAGAAGACCAAAAACATAGAGAGAAGCATTTTTCTGCAAAAAGAAACAGCAGAAGAAAAGGAAATATACCATCGTTTTGAACATTACTTCTTTAATTAAAATAACTCTAAGTGACATTTTCCTTCTTTTTGTCTTTAAAAGCATTTTGCCAAGTGGTGCTAAGAGACCTTCAGCTCATGTATGAGCATTTGGTAGAAATGACATTCAGTGCTACATCAAATGAACTCTATTACTTGTTGTTTGGAGATGAAAAGCTGAAGGGATTTAGATATTTTTAATTCAGGCAAAAAGCAGAAGAAAATACAATGAAATCCTCTGTAAGATATTGCAGATTTTTTTTTTCCAACTGATATCTTAGAAGCTTTGGAAATCTTATGTATTTGGTATTTTAAAACCAAAATATATTACATAAATATTCTTATATTAATTTATTTATATAGGTAACATGAATATCATGCATCCATTGCAAATACTCTGCTTGAACACTTCTACAGTACTTCCACTTCAAAGCTATTCTTATAAACATAAATTCAACAGAACTATAAGAAAGACTAATAAAGAGTAATCCTTGATGTTTTTGTGACTTCTGAAGGTTAAATCCTATTAATTGAATGTCTAGAGCTGCCCAGCCTGAAGCTATATGCCAGAGGAATTCCTAAACTGCTTGAGAGGATTCATTCCTTCCAATTTCTCAATCTTTGTAGTCTTGATGCTTAATTATTCTCCAGTTCACTTGAATATGGACGACCTTAGATATGGTGTATGAATGTGACTCTTATTTATCCACATTGTTGCTTCTATAAAAATCTTTTGTCCCTTGGAACCAATTATCTATGTGGTAAATATATAATAAATTAAAATAAGCATCATAGAATTCAGTTCTTCCGTTTTGCAACTACGTATAAAAACATTACTCTCAAGCTGAAAAACTACCAATGCACTCTATTTTCATCATTGCTAATCTGCTAAACTCTAGTCAAATTTCTATTGAAAGGATCAAGGTTTACTTACAAAGAAAAGTATCTGTGTGTTTTGCATAGATGTAAAATAACACATGCATATATACCTTTTATTGGATGATCGCATAATAGCCAAGGTGAGCCAAGAGTTTACTGTGTAATTACTAAGGATGCTCTCAGTGTTTTAATATGAAGAATCCCGGGCTACCCTAACAATAGCTATCCTAACAGTAGAGTACTTCTTTTGAGATTTTTTAAAAAATAAATATCGTAATAAAATTCTATGATATTTTAATGGCTATGTAATAGTATAGTGCATCTGCTGAACATGATGCATGGTGTCCTTTTCAAAATGAGTCTCCCTCCTGCTGTTTCCACCCTGTTCTTTCTTGCTTTAAACTAACAACATAATGATACCACCATCAAGGAAAATGAGACTGCAAGACATCCCTGTCCAAAGGCTGTGTCATTCATTATTAAGGAGCATAAAAATGACTGTAAGACTGTTCATATCAATAAAATTTTGTGTTAGGGTAGATGAACTTATTTTGAACTGTTTAAGCTAAGTCCGTGATTTTGTAATGCTTTTAGATAACAAATGTCACTTATACAGTGCTTTCTTTTTATCCTGAAGCATCACAATGTGATTATGAATAAAAAATCATCTTTGGATGACATACAGCAACAATTTAAAAGCACAAGGTCAGATCTTTTTATAAAGGAAGCTGAAAATATCATACCAATTGTAATTTCAGGCTGAACTCAAAGAAATTAAATTAAGTTAGTAAAACTGAGGTCCGTTCAGAATGCCATATTCAGTTTCCTTGGGAAAATATCTCTATGGCATTTCAATGATACTTAGTTAATGGTGAGCAGGTTTGAAGCTATCTGAAAGAGTTCGAGTGAGTGGAAGAACCTCTACCACCATGCAGATACTGCAGATTAGTACTGAGATAGTGTCAAGGATATAGAAATAAGTTATTCTCCTAAAAGACAGGATAATTACGAAGTCAGTGATGTTCTACTTATGCTGATATCTGGAGGTCCTCAAGATAATCATAAAAGCATTTTCCTAGATCCCTGGGAAAGGTCAGCCCTCAAAAAAGTCAGAAGTTTCTTTTGTTTGCTTCTGTTTGCTCTTGCTGAGTTTCAGTTTCACCAGTATGTCTTTGCAGCACCTCTACTAACATGGCACAGAATGACACATCAAGCTGCCACAGCTCTGAAGCTAATTCACTATTTAGACACTTAACTGTTTAACATTGTGGTGGCTTGGGAAAGTCTAAAAATATGCATGCCAGAAGTATTTTAGGGTGAATAAACCCAGAATAAACATATAGTCTAGACTTGTGGTTTTTTTCACACTCAGAAAATACCATTTAAAGAGTGTGATATCTCACACAGCCCTTTAACATATAAGTTGCACTGAATAAACCTTTTTTATTTCATATTACTCGTTCATGGCTCAAGACAAACTTTTGCTGTGTACAATCTGAGTTTTTGTGCTCTCACCTAAACGACACTTGAAGAAACATTTTAATTCTCAAAATCCCAAGCTGTAAACCTGCTTTTGAAGTTTTACTGAAAAGTATAAAGGATGTAATTGCATTTATCTATGCAAGATGCCAGTTTCTAGGCTATGCAGGAAAATGCAAAAGTAAGAACCTTTCACAAAAGTGCCCCCTAACCTGAACATTAGGTTATTGTTATTTAGAGAGAGTGATGAAAAATCTTGTATGTACCTATTTTTCCCCTTTGAAAAGTTCCTGGTGGTCTTGTCCCTTTAGGAACACAGCTCAGAATTTCTTTGAAGTTGTTTTTACTTTCTAGTTATCAAACTAGATAATTTTTGACAACTGAAAAGTGGATAAAAGCAGCAATTCCTCACTAATACGTATAGTATTTTATGTACATAAAAATAATTATCACTTTCTCATGGGAAAGTATTTTGTCAAAAAAAATCACTGATATATTATGAAGTAAAATTACTGATTGGTATTAGCTTTATAATAATATATGTTATTGACCAATTTTAGCAATGAGCTTCCACTTACTATTGGATGTGCGAAATAATGATTGATGGGTTTAGGTCTGTGTGAACCTATGATATGCGCTTACAAATTGGTTGTTCTTCTAATTGTGATATAAGGACAACCTAAAGCCTAAATGTGATGGTAAGAATAATTAACTTCAGTGACATGAAGACCAGTAATCCTAAAACAAAAGAAAGAAAGCATTTCCAGTCAGCTGGAAGTACTGAATTGCAGCAGAATTGCAGAAAACTGTATATCTCATGCAACGGAGAAGATACTATAGACATCATCATGAAAGAGTTGTTTTAGATTACATACTGATGTGAACTACTAACTTTTCAGTGCTACAAGAAACTATTGTTTAAACTACTAATAGATCAGTAACATTAACTACTGTTTAAGCATACTCGGCTTTAAAGTAGTGACAATTTTTTCTAATAGGACTTTCAAAATGTGGTTGTTAGTCTGATTTTCTGAAAAATAACTTGTTTTGATATGAACACTTTGTGTATTATTAAAATATATATGATATTAGTTCCATTCAAACTATTGCTCACCAGTTTGATTGTTGACAAAAATTCCTTCCTTTACTTCAACAGCATTTTAAAAATGATAGCTTTCCCTTGCTATTGCAATCATGGAATGATATGAATGACATATGAATGACAATAATTTTAAGATATGATGAAATGATTTTCTTATGTTGCTTAATGACAATATTGCCCATGCAGTGCGCCAAATTACCATTAAGGGATATTTTAAATCACGCTAATAAATCTTAAAATGATTTTCAGATATCACTTAATGCCTTAGGTTGACGTAACAAATGAACCATTTCAAATTTCATCGAAAGCTCTTTAGTATATGTCACCATACTATTTTGGAATAGTTTCAAGATGTGACAAATTGCAGTAAATCATTCTGAGACCTCCCAGAACTGTTCCTACAATTACAAAGTATTATGAGATGTTTTGTAAATTGCTGTAGATAGCATATCACCTTATGTTTTTGTCACATAGCAGAAGCAACAGAAATAAAAATCTTAGTGACAAATTTGCTTTTTCATCACCTCACTTTATTTAACAATTCCTGATGCTGATACTTATGTGTCTGTAATGAGGAGAGGAGCTAGTTTCTACATTAATTTGTCAGAAATATGCATTGAATGTCCTTATGGAAGAATTGACCTTAAACAGCACAATATAGACAAGCCACACACATACTGTAACTGCTAACAGGTAAAAAATACTTAAATCTGTACAAATTGCAAAGACGCACTTAATATTTCTGTAAGTAAAATCGTGTCATTTGTATTATGCCTAAAAAAACAAAAATACAATAAAATATAATAAATAATGATTCTAAGTTTACCACACAAGTTAGGATATGTGCAATTTCTGATAATATCAATTTAACAATCTATTTTTATTTCCTCTTCTGCTCGCAATTCAACACACCAATTTTAGACTTTACCTAAACTGAAAAGTCTGATTCAAATTTTAAAACCTATTGAATTTTATCAGTGCTACCTGACTGATGATGATAATATTATAAAGCTAATGTGAAATTTCCTCTTGAAAATATTATGGCTCTACCAGGAACCTAGTAAGGCTTTCTTCCAGACTCCAGTGAATTTCATGACTTGTTCTGAATGTCATCTTTGGTGATGGATCTTAGACAATACAAATAAATATACATAAGTATATAATTACTTCTTGGACAGAGAAACCTGATACTGATAGGCAGAGTGTACATTTTTTACTAAAATAAATGCATACCTGAAATGTCAGGTATAAAACCATGTGTGCTATGCAAGTTCCCTTGCAGAGCTCTAGCAGTAAATTCCATTCCTGACCTACGAACCCTTACTTTTCCAGTCTTAAGAATCTCATGAGCACAGATTATCAGTCATGCAGAAATATATTCTGGTTTTGTGATAGAGACAAATGTTCAGTGAAGATTAAATTAAGAACCAAACTCACTGCATGTGTGACCTAGTGCAAATGTCAACACAAATTGCTAGTAGAGAAAGGCTGGAGTGCTGAACTGCCATGACATCTAGTTTTATAAATTTAATGTCTGAGTTTTTATTTTTAAATGCAATTTCTCTTTTGCTACTTTCTGCTAACAACAGCAGGGAAGTCATGTCTTTCAGTCCTTTTGACATGAAATATCAGAGATCACAAGGAGCGCGGAAAGGGAGAAAGACTCATCTAGGCACCAATGCCTAGGAGAATCATTCTTGCATACTAAAGAGGCTTTCCGGGTTACTTTATACCTTCCTAATGGAGCATTTTTTGGCTTTTACAACTTAGGAAAAGGTTAATATGTGTAGAATTCAGCCTTCATCAAAAGTATTTCCTTAGATGAGGCAAGAGTAATATATTTACTCCCTACATGATACATCATATTCTTTCCTACAGAAATAATTTGTACAGTGAAAAACTACTGCAAGAGAAGGGTAGCTGTCAGAGCAAAAGCTGATGTCACTCTATTAGCATAATTAGCATAATTAAAAGGGGGTGGGGAAAAGAGAGAAAAATAATCTAGGATTAAAGGGTACATCAAATTAGAGCGAAAGAAGTAGAAAAGTCAAAGTATTGCAAGGAAAGCATTTTTGTTTTTCCAATAAGTTTTTAAATAGTGAAAAAGCCATGGTATCAGGTTCATTTTATTAAGGACAGATTTCAGCATGTACCTATAAGTACATTTTATTTTAATCTCTTAGAAGTACATGGGCTCTGCTTTTGTCTATTTACAGTCATGATCAGCATATCAGTTGCCACTAGAAATCCCTTCTGCACTCATTTTGTCCATGCTGTCTTTGCAATGATTTCTGCTACACCCTGTTTTTGTTTTTGTGGAGCTAGTTATCCTCATTTACTAGCCAACCAATTTAAAAAGTAATAATTTCATTCTTCTTTTGAAAGGCCAGGTCATTTTTTTTTTTTTAGAAGCATTCCCAGACAATGTCAACTCCTTCTTCTCTCATGCAGATATATTTTTCAGTATTTATTCTGTGGAAAATGAGGGTCATTTGCCAGGATTTGCTATTTAAGTCTCACTGAATTCACAAAACGTTCTATTCATCAGTGTAACTAAGGAATATAATGTTATTATTTCAGACCATAGACTGAAGAATTATAATTTGCCAATTCTCGGTAGACCCAGAAAATGGTTTCAAGATTAGCTGTGTTTAAAATTTTAACTTATTTTGGTGGACAAAAAGACAGACACTTGTGAGATCTATGGATGAAGTTAGTCCCAGAATGAGTTGTGAATGGAAATCAGGACACAAAAACAACACAATGACAGATTAGATGTGTGGAGAAAACAAAACAAAGCAAAAATAAACACAGAGATTCCACTTTGAGCAAATGAATTGTCTAGAGAAAGTCTCATTCTGGATCAAAAATACCTGGAAATGATTAACGCTCAAAGAAGCCCGCAGCAAAGGGCAAATGCTATGATGAGGATCATGCTAGCTGCTTACTAGGACCCTATTATCCTATGAAACCCCTACTAGGATTTGGATTTCTGGGTTGAAACCACCTGAAGACCACCAACAGAAAATAGCAAGATTTTTTTGTCCTGGTTCTAATGATCATTATCATCATATCAAGATTCCTGACTAGAAGTATGTTTTTATTTTCCATGTTATTCTATCTTAATGCTAATCAGAAAGTATCAAGATATTGCCTGGTCTGTCTCCTTCAAGCCCAGTTACAGATGCAATATTCCTAGAAATATGATCTACTGTTTTTGAGGATGTTTGCTGAGCATTCTAGGTATTATCAGCAAATGTCAGACACTGAGAGACATCGAATGAAAACGTAAAGTCTCTGCCCAGTGGCATATTTGCTTAGCTTGGAAAAGTTTGTACAACCTGCAGAACGTTATTGTGTGAGAAGTTAAATTTCTGTTGCTCAGATAGAGCATTTTTTTCTGCAAAGTCCGTAAAGTGCATAGGAAATTCCAAAAGGTGTCATGTTCTATGGGCTTGAATCTATTGCTACCTATGCTAAATTAATTTTAAGAGGATGTGGTAGATTGAATTGAGATGAATTAGTTAGGCTTAACTAATAATATTTCCCACTTTAAAATCTTATTTTTATTATTCTATTAAATTTAATATATTAACCGTCCAGTTCTAAATTTTTAATTCCTATCTTCTCTCTGGTGTAGAATTAAAGCAAACTACTTACTTAAAACAGAAAGGTCTCTCTACTACTTTTCAGAATAAGTCGAAGCAAAAGCTAAATTTGTGGAAGTCTTCAAAATGTTTAAAAAGTGTGACAATTTCTTTAAGGCACCTGTGGGATTTGAAAGGGAAACTTGGTATTTGACAGGAGGATACCTGGGAAATTCTAACTGAGTTATTTTTCCTAAGTTCAGGTTACTGATCTTCTCCAGCTTCTGAAAATCTTATTGCTCACTTCTCAATCCTGATTTTGGTGCACTGAATCACAGCCTTAGAGAATGGCATGAAACTTAGGGAGATGTCACTGCAGGTAATTTCTGGCACCATTAGGGATTTTATATTTAAATGCAATAGCTAGGGGCTACGGTCTTCTCAGTGGTGACCAGAGATGTGAAAAGAGGCAAAGGACACAAACTGAAATACGAAAAGGTCCGTCTGAACATGATGTAAAGTCCTTTACTGTGAAGTTGATTTACCACTGGAACAGGTTACTCAGAGAGCTTGTGTAGTCTCTGTCCTCAGAGATAACCAAAAGCCATTGGGACAGGATCACGGGCAACCTTCTATACATGACCCTTTCTGAGCAGGTTGGACTGGATGATTTTCAGACGATCCTGTTGGCCTCAACCATTCTTTGCAGAGGTCTTGTAGTGTCACTGAGAAAAAAAAAATAGTGTAAAATATATGTGTAAGGACCATAAGAGTTTTTTTCCTGTGATTTTGTTCTTTGCATGCAGTTTTTTTAAATTGTCTCTAATTTGTCTGTGGAAGTGGCAATATCTGTTAAATGTATATATCGACAAAAAGGAGTTGAATTTTAAAGTAATAATTAGCATATATCTGGCACAACACTACCGAAGACATTATTGTCTTTTGAAAATGTTTTGGCATTTTATTTTTAACTTTCTGACTATAGCTATTACAGTATAAAAAATCTGATTTTCCTTTTTTTTTATTACAATGTTGTTTTAATCAAATATTAAAAATGAATCCAAAAGGCAAAGCTTTTACATCAGTGGTGCCATTGTCTCTTTCTGCTGCATGAGCATTGACTTCTTGCCACAGTCAATTACTTACAATATAACACTAGATGAAGTAGTGAAAGCTGAAAATATGCCTCCAGGCATCAAAACACCAGGGGATTAATACTAATGTTTCATTTACATGCAAGAAAGGAAATATTATGTTGCTCAACTTCATAAAGGAGGAGAGAAGGCAGAGAGAAGAAATCTATTTTCCTTACACACATTGATAGAAAAAAAAGAGAAAATAATTAAGACCTGAAAATATTACCCACAGCAACTAACATTCAAAAAAATATGCCAACATAAATAAAAAAACAAGTCTCAGGTTAAATACTAGGAGCCTGGAATATTTGCCAGGTAAATCACTATATTATTTCTATTTGAGTAGTACTGTATTATTTGTCTCTCATACCTGGTTTTGTATAACACCCTGCAATGTCACTAGTCGTGATATATCCCTTTTAATCCTTCTTGTAACACAAGAAATATGAGCAGCGTTGGGTGCCTGCTGTGTTTTAGCAAGTTTTAAATAGGTTGAGATACAGGAAAGAGCTTTTGTCCATGTCTGTATAAACTCACTAGGCTACCCTTGAAAGGACTGGAGAGCAGGCTCCCTGGGCTGCTTTTAGCTAATGCTCTTTTCCCTAAAAATATCTTTTTTTTTTTTTTTTTTTCTGGGAAAGTCAGATTACAGTCTGTAACACAACATTCCAATAATACCGATTATTCAGTTTAGCCACTTGATCTGGAAAATGCAGAGCTAATGATACCTTTTCTGCACTTAGTATGGTCTAGATTTGTGGGTAGATATCCAAAGGCCACCAACACACAATAGCAAGAATGTAATGTTCCTTTTCCTTGGGAAATGGCAATAAAGTAAACACAGGATGGTTGTCTTAATTATGATTTAAGCTCTTTTTTTCTTTTTTATATCCCAGATAGACTTAAGATACAAATTACTCAAAAGGAATAAACATTAGTTCTGTAATCTCAGTTATCAAATGGATCTGTTCTATATCATGAGACTTTTAAGGGTCTCGCCTTAAAAGGACACTGCGAAGCATTTTGCGAAGCTTTTAATTTGTGTTTATTCAATGTTGTTTATACTGCCCTCTCAAAAACTTTGGGGAAAAAGTATCCCTCACCTCACCCAAGCCTGCCAATTTTATCCTTTCCTATTTGGCAAGCACTGATCTTCTTTTGTCTTTTCAAATGGTCCTAAAACTGACGCTGCTGTTTTGACAACAATGATCCTTTCTGTTTCCTGCTACACAGAAAGTCTTATTATTCTAAAGCATCTCTGATCAACAGCTTGACAGATAGTTACAGAATAGGCTACATGGACCAAAAGAGGTCTTTTGTTTGTTTGTCAGCTGCTGCTCAACAAAGCCAATAGAGAGAGCATACCACATTGTTTTATGAGTCCCATAAAAACCCTGCAACTTTTCCAAGTGTCTTTTCTATCTTGACGTATTTTTCAAATGCTGCTGCCAGAAATGTAGTTTAGAGAAATAACTTCCTGTGTTAATGCAGTCTTTTTAGGGTATCTTTGATTTCAGTTCTGAAAATCAGCATAAATATTTACAGCCTACTTAAATGAACAAGGTTGTTGTTATAGCCTATACATACACATAAGACAAAACACTATGTATGTGTCTATAGGATTGATCCGTCAGCCAGGAGACTAACAAATGTTTGCTACTTGAACATTTTTCCCAACGCTAAGTTGAAGTGAAAACAAATATCCAGGAGTGGTGGCAGCAAGCCTGATATTAAAGAATCATCTTTCTCCCTCAGGAAAAAAAAAAAAAAAAAGTAGAATTTAAATTCTTCAGTACATGAAACAGTGATCTTACGTTTGCTTAAGTACAAATAAAAAGCACTGAAGCATTCAAAATCAAACATTTCAGTAATTAAATAGAGAATAAGGGTTCTGTTTCCTTTCTGATACTATTTGTTTTTTATTAATACAGGCAGGATTTAACACATCTTGAAGATTAGCTTTATATGAGAAACTAATGAAAAATCAATGTTTTTTCATGTTTAAAAGCATCTTAAATACGGTGAGTCTAAGCAACGAAACATCAAACAGATTTTGAATAGTGGGAAAGTGTATTCTTAAACTAAGCTAGGATTTCAAAATTATCTGAATGAGTTAGGTTTTAAAAAGACAATTTTCTTTATAAAATTATCTTCCTATTTTCACAGTCATTTACCATACCTTCTCAATGAAAATGTCATCCTTTATTCCAGCCAAAGATTCTGCACAGATATATGATAACTCACAGCTTAAACACTTCATTTTCAAAGATTTATGCACAAAGTTTCTAGGCACACAAATCAGAACTTTTTTGATAAATACCCAGAATATTTTGTTAAAGTTTCCAGACTTTAGAATCTGCCCTAGTCTACCACCGATTACATGTATTAATTAAACAAAAACTACTAGAATTTTCTGATTTTCAGGTCTTTTCTCATCTTATTGTTACACTGTTTTACAGATAAACATTTTATCGGTTTTACAAAGAAAGTTGTGTTTTGTGGCCTTGAAATTTTTCTCTTCCATTCAGAAACAGGTGCATGAATCACTTAGAGATATCCAATAAAGTGACAGCACACATCCAAAAGAAACCTGATATGGAAAATTTTTGGAAGTTATTAAGCACACAAACAAGAAACAGACCAAACAGACAGGAATGTGATTTGCATGTAGGAGACTAGAATACAAAATCTTTAGCTCATGATTCACATAAACAATATGTTCATTACTATTCTGACTACTGCCTTGAACCTATTTGCTATTATCAACTGCTGATTTTTTTTTAAAGAGGTCTTCCCATGAAGTCACTGCTTAAATGAATCTGTACTCCCATGATTTTTTTTCTGACTAAAAGTGAGCTGACCAGATAACAGTAACTCTTATTTGCTTTTGAAATGTTTGCATTCTGCTTTGAAAGGAAAATGAAATATTCTGAAATCTGAGCTCTGTGCGTGTTTGCTGCCGTTCCTCTACCTTGTTTTTGATATCCACAGCTGTAAAACAACTGTGCCGAGTTCCTGTTCTGCTCCAAGAGAAATCTTTCTGTACCAGACCCCTCTCACACTCAAAGTTATTACTTAAGCCTTATGACTAGACTGAGACTTTATGACAGGAGCTTGAGAAGGCTGAACAGTAATAGTAATAGTGATAGTAGTAGCTACTATCATTTCACATTTAAAATATAGCCAGTACTCCACATCCAGTGAAGCTGTCACATCCTGACACAGGTCTTTCCTTAGTTGCTTAATTCCTCTTAATTTGCCTTTTTCTATACTTTATCTCCTTACTACAAGATGTAAAAGCTCTCATGTAATTCCAGGGCTTGTTTTCATTGTGTTAAGAAAATGTTTCTTTTTAGTCTTTAGAGAAATGGAAACGAATAAAAGTTCTCTGAAAAATTTAATGAAAGCCTGTACTAAGTGTTTTATTTGTTCATGAAACTCGTAAGGTTCTTGATGGGTCCACTCTCTGCCTGAAGAAAAATGGTGCCACTAGGAGAAAATAAAAAAGGCTGAAGTTTTCTGAAACAGCAGAAGAATTTTAGACATGTATTAATATGTTTTTTTTTCAGAATTCTTTGTTTATTTTCTGCTCAGCTTAGCCAAAGAGGTCCCGTCTAAACACAGATACTCCTTAGATCTCACCAAGCACATCTCACTAAGTAAGTCTCACCTCTAAACAGACTTCTTTGGAGTGGGTTACAACACATGCCAAAAATTAAAAATAACTAGATTTTATTTTGGAGATCCCCAAATTCTCTTAATGCTTATTGTTCAACAAATAAATTTAAAAGACAGCTGCTCCTTCAGCCTGGTCATCTGGAACAAACAACTACATAAGCATAAACAGTGTAAATCAGTGATTTGTAATGGTTTGATTTAAGTAATACATATCAAGAAGAATTTTTTACTAGTTAGAATGGCAATATAATAACCTTAAACCATCTCTGTGTCTCAGATATTTTAAATAACATTAAAGGCTATGAAAAATTGAAGGATCAATTCAGACAGATTATTGAAACCCACACAATTTTTTGATGAAGTTAGAGTGTCAGTTTTAATTTATATTGCCATAGAAAAAGAATCAATTCACTATTAGAAAATAAGAAAATTCAGAGTCTAAATGAAGCTGGATTGTAAGAGCAAATTCTTATAAGACTGTAAGTGCTAAACACTACACACAAAATTCTGTGTTGCTTAGGTGCTTTAGGCATTCTGTATTAAATTGGGGTATTTGAAGTTGAAAATTTCCTCCATGGAGTAATACATATGGGTGTTTGTAAAGAGGTGAACAAAGATCTATATAATAATATACTTCCCAGACTTCTAAGAGCAGGTCTTCAAGGAAGCATAACTCTATCATTGGATAAAGCATTTGTAATGTTGAATCTGAAGACTATCACTTGCATTTATTAAAATACACACACATATAAGTAAATAAATATGTATATGTATATAAATATACAAGTATTTTGAAAACAAACAATTTTATTTTATTTTTCTTTCCTAACAAGGCTTTATGCATCTATCTCTTTTACAACTAAGCCAAAATGCACAAGAACTTTGAATGATGGTCTGCTCTATATATTCCATTTCTGTTAATAAAAGAGCTATGCAGATTAAAAGACTATCCTTACTAGATTTGCTCAATAAACTTTGATTTTAACCAGAAGCTAAATCTCTTTAAAATAAAATGTCATTTAAAAGACCTCAAATACTAGAAGTTATATGTTAGAATGTGTACAAGATTTCATTAGTTTTGTGTTTTCATCTGTCCAAGATACAGCTGTCAATACTTTTCTGTAGCTCTTCAACCAGCAGGGAATCTTTATATTAACAGAGCAAGACTGCATCCTAATACAGTTCAGGACTTAGGTCAATCAAAATAGAACAGGGAGAACGAAAACCTTTAGAGTCAATTATCTTATCAAAGCATGGTCTTTTTACAGGATTAATTTCAATTAAAGATAATAGGATTTTTCTGATATTTCCCTTAAAATATTAAATTTATATAATTTATATCTGATTACATTCCCAGCATTTGGGCACTAGCAAAACACTACCCAGAGTGTGAGTAGTTGTAAATGGGACTGATTGGTCATAGAGACTCTGTAAATATGCTTTAACTATAAAAGGAGTGCTTGTTTGCCTTCCTTCTTTAATTTCTCTTAGAAAAAGTTAAGTAGGACCTTTGAAAATGACATTTCTTAGTATATATATTGCCAGTAAAGGACATTGTAAATTAAATTCATGCATGTATTTTGACAAGTACAGTAGCAATACTGAGACTTTAAAGGTAATTTCTAAGAGACAAAAATGTCTACATTTTACTTTAGTTAGGTGCCAAGATCAGCACCAAAGATTTGGTGACTATGGTCTTCACTGGTTTTCTTCAGATCAGAATTAAGTGACCACTTTGACATCTGTAGAAAATCCTTAAGACTTGGAAAGCTTCCCCTTATTCTCTTCCAGTCAGTAAAGTATACAAATAAAGGCAACATTTAAATGATGTTTCTCTATAAATTTTGTAACAAGAGTTACAAACAGTCAAATTCTATTTTTTCAGGTTTTGGGCGTTTTACAGAATGGTGGAAAATATATCTCAGTGTGTATATTTATAAGGATCATTTCATTACTATTCAAGATATTCTGTGTATAAAGCCTTGTTGATAGCAATTGTCTCTTTCATTAGAACAATATTTGTGGTGAAATATGCTATTGAGGTGGGAATAATGACAGATTCTGTGCATTGAGAAAGTGCTACGAAGATGAGGAGCCAAAGAGCTGTGGGGAAATTCCCCCCAAAATTTTGGAAAGCTGAAAAATTGCCTATGTTGCCAAATTTCACAACAACATTATGAGTTTCATAGTTGAATTGAAACTCATGAGTTCCATAAGTTTATTGCTTTCCTGAAAGTCAAAGACACTAGAAACATAGAGTTATGTGGGAACATTGTGGACTTCTTTTATTGTTTTGTTTTGTTTTCCCAGACTATATTTCTATGGATGCAAATAAATGGAATTTACTAAAACACAGAATTTACTAAAAATAATAAATATATATGCCAAAAATATATGCCAGCAGCAGAGGGCAAAAGAACCTCAAACAATGTAAACATTTTCAAAAGAAAAAAAAAAAAGTACATTTTTAAGTGAGCTTCATGATATTTTCAGGCTCCTGGAAGGCTCATAGTCTTCTTATATTCTAAGGATTTTAATGTGTCCTGAAATCTCCACAATTAAATAGTCATACCAGAATACAGCAGGATTGCTTGGCAATATTTTGAGAAGGATCTTATGTTACGGCTTTTCATTACAATAAAAAGCAAACCTGTAGCAGCAAAAATTTAGATCTGAAATTTAGTCTTTTTGTACTACTTTGCTTTGGAATTATAGAAATCAGACAGCCTAACATTGTAGAAATTGAAGTGGAAATGTTTTATTCCAAGTTACATTTTTTATAAGCATAATGGATGTTAAGGTAGCAGTCTTTTCAGACTGTTATTATTGGCATTTTAAAAGCAAATTTTTAGAGCTGACTGTCACACAAAGTCAAATTTTCATTTACTTTAAAAATATTTGAGCAGTTATTGGAAATGTTAGCTACATTTACATTAATATACTCTAGAAAAAAATAAATGAGAGAAAAATGATATTTGATAAACTGTGTGCCTCTTTCGCTTAAAAGTCCTTTTGATCCTAGGTGCCTATGCTGTGCATATTTTAACTGAAAGGTTCAGAGACATTATTCAGATATATCACTAATCTAACAAAGAGAAATGATTCGTTTCAAGAAATGAACAAGATATCTCTACAAGTCTTGAGAGACATACAGGCGAAATTTTATTTTTCAGAACCAGGTAATCATCATAAATTTGACTATACCTTAAAAAATGTATTCACACAGGGTCTTCATAAGATTTAAAAGTTTAAAAGACTAATTAAATCAAATTCCCAGCTGAGGCAAATTTATGTTTTTAGAAGAATAATGATAATTCTTTCTTAGTGTACTTGCCTGCTCTTTTTTTTTTTTTTTTTTTTTTTTTTTTTTTTTTTTTTTTGAGCTACTGTATTAAAAAATACTCTCTGGCATGTTGCAAACTAACAACCAATCTTTTATAAATGCACTTTACATAGTAGTGAGTAATAGCTGGCAACAGTTAACTTCTCTGTCTTCCTAGCAGGCAATGTGTCATGGGACAATATTTTGCTTTTGAAAAACCTTGAACAATCAGCATATTAGAGCTATAGCATGCATTTCTTTAGGCATACTTTCAGGGCAGTTCAAATCAAAAAAGCTGTTATTGATCACCTTTTCAGATTTAAACTGAAAAAAAAATGTAATACATATTTGTTAAAGAAGAACACTTCATTGCATAAAATTTTTATCCCCCTCTTATCTACATATGTGAGGATTTAAGTAAGACCAGACATGGCACTACCAATACATGATGGTACATGAGTTGGCTGTTCCTTGAGCAGAGGCTGACCAAACACCTGTTTCTGCTCATATGCCTCCCACGATATGGAATCTTCAGAAATAAGCTTTAAACTGAGAAAAAGTCCTGCTTGTGTTGGTCTCGTGTTGTGAAATCTCTGCTTCCATGCCATGAAGTGCCATTGGCTCTGTGGCAGTGCCTTAATCAGGGTAATAGAGAAATACACTATCCAAAAATGATTGTGGTCTTGTCTATTCAGAGGTGTGATATTTTTTGATTTTAACATGCTTTTCCTAACATGGGTATCCTCAAAATGGGTCTCAAGGTATATAGATGTAAAGCTTAAAATCACAGGTTTGCAAATCCAGATGTGTTAAGATGCTAATAAGGAGAAAAGCTTCCTGAAGGAAGACCAAATGGGCCTCATCCCCTTGCATTCAGAAAAAAAAAAAAAAAAAAGTCTTTTCTGTGAGCACCGCATGCCACTTTTTCAAAAAGCACATTGTAAGGAAGGAGGAGGAAAAAAGGGAATGTGGTGGATTGTCAAAAGATCCACCACAAGAAGATTGGGAAGCAGTTTGCAGTTGAAAAATGAGCAAACTTATGACCAGGACAGTCAGGATCACTGTGCAGAGAGGCAAAAGTTAAGTATGAACAGAGTGTATTCAGAATTCCTTTCTCTATCCAATCCAGAATATGAATTACCATCTTCAAAAAACAAAATGCAAATCTTTAGTGCAGTTCAAATATAAACTGGCTTACTACTGAAATGGTAGCACTCACTGCTTTGGAGCTCTTCGTCTTCCCCCTTTAACTTTATAAAGGCATCCTGCCTAGCTTAGCCAGTATGAAGCTACATTTCACATACGCAAAATTTAATAGTCCAGGAGAAGTGACTCCAAGCTCTGCCCTATAGCTTACATGACTTAGTGTTTAATTCACATCTGGAAAAGTCTATAATTTAACAAATAATAATGAGACTAACTTTGTCATAGCTATACCTAAAATTAACCCTATTTATCAATAGTCTCTGCAGTTTCATTCGCAGTTAAAAATTTTGTGTTCCTTTCTGTGAAAAAAATAAAGAATATATGATAAGTATGCTAGAGTCATAATACTTATTTGACACTTTTTAAAGCATACACTTGATGCTTTAATTCCCCACAAATAAAAAAGTGTTTTAATATTTAAAACATACATGTGCAATGTAATTTGATTTTGAAAAAAATCTAACTTTTCTAAGTGATTTCCCAACTTCTCTTTTTCACCAATCATCCACTTTCTGCTTTAAAGTCATCATGTGTGAAGTGATTTATCACTTAAAAATGTAAAGATATTAATATCCTGTCATTTTTAACTATAGAAGTACAAACCTACAAGTGTTACTCTGCCGTTCCTATTTTCCCTGAAGTCCAGGGAGGACTAAAATACTTTGCAAGGTCGTCCCTATTGTAAATACTCAGCATACTCTATGTTTCCTGAACTTAAGTAAGATGATTGTCTCTGCAGTTTCGAGTGCTATCCTGCAGACATTTGTTATTGGTTATAATGATTCTCAACATGAGTAAGCTTTGTTGACCTCAGCATGACTCTTCAATAGTAAATCCTAGCAAAATTGAGCCTTTAGCTTGTATTTGCACTTGCTGTGTCTTGGACAATGAAGATGTGCTGCAGAAAATGTGGTTAGGAAACAACAGCAACACATCTAATCTGAAATATCAGCCAGACTGTTCGAAGTCAGCAAATGTAAGAAAAAAAAAATTGACAAAATTCTGAGAATAGCCAGTTATTACTGCCAGGAGGGAAAAGTGGCAATCTAAACTGTACCTGCCTGCAGCTAAACTGACAAAGCTGTGTAGGAATAAGATGACAGCTGAAGGAAAGAAACTTGTGAAGATCAGACAATGGAGGCAGCTCTCTAGCAAGTACAACATTAACCACACCAAGAAGGATCAATGCCAGGTGTGAATAGGACAAGTGTGAAAATACTAATATTGCCTTTGCAGGAAGACAGCCAGCAGGAATATGAATTTCACCTGTGGTAGAAGAAAACAGGAACCAGAAAACAGGGGATGGGGAGGAGTGTAAGCAGGAAGAGGGAATTCAGAGTAAAACATGATGCAGGATTTAAGCTGTAAGACTTGCTATAGGGATCTTCCTCATCAAGATTTTACTCCTTTAAAGAGAGGAAAACTTTTTTTTAATGATGTTTTCTTGCCTCACAGCATATAAACTGTTTGAAAGCATATATATGTATATACATATAGTTGAAATAAGAAACAGATATGCAAAATTGTCACTGTGTCCTTTTGTGGATTTATTTCTTATATTAAATAGCATTATTTATTATAAAGAGAGTCACGTATGGAAAAGACAAATGATAAAAATACTTGCAGATGGCCAGCTATGACCTCTGATATTAACATTCAGGATGTACTCAGGTCAACAGCAGGGCATAGTCTTGCTGACAGCAGCCTTACATTACTACTTTTATGTTCAGGTCACTTGTCAGTATCAGAACAACCATCCAATCACAGTCGAATCTAAATCTGGCATGTGAACAGTTGTGTCAGTAACAATTATTTGTGTTATATATTTGTGATATACCTTGCTTTGTTAAGTTACAGCAAAATATTTGTATTCTGTTACAGGAGCATGAAGAGCTAGGCTCCAATTAGTATAATTTAAATTAAAAATGAACACTCTGTTAACTATGTTAATACAGGTTTGTAGGCAAATATGAAAGTTTGATATTAAGAAGAGTATTCTCCCGTGGCTTTGTTCTCACTTAGGATAGCACATTTTGTAAATGTTACTAAGCCTCTTCCCTATGCAGGTATATTGATTGCAGATGTGTAGCTCTTTATATCTTTTGTAAATACAACTCATGTACTAGAGAAAACGGAAAATGTAAACAACCATATGGGCATCATTGACCCACTCTTCGGAAATCTGGCAGTCAGATACACAGCATAAGGTTTATTTATTTCAGTGTATGTATTCCCCTATCCTGTTGTCTCAGAAAATATATTCAGGGAAACTCTATTTTTTTTCTATGTCTGTACAGAATTTTCATTAGAATTCTACCCCTGAATCAGATTTTTCTTTTTACGAGCAAGATTTTTTTCACCTTTGCATTTGCAAAGCTTTGCAAATAGTGCTCAACCCTAAAGGTGGTAGCAGATTTAGACTGAAGGCAGCTAAAAATGAATACTTACTGCTTTGTTTAGCCTTTTATTTGTTCTGTGATTAAATGCTGTTAAATTAGTATTAGATTACCTTATTTGGATTTAGCTTAAATGAATACTGGCTTTTCCATTAGCTTTCTGAGGGGGAAAGCAAAACTTTGCTATTATCATAGCTTCCTTTTAACCAGCTGCTTTAGTCCCCTTGGACAGAAGTGAATTTGGGCAAAATTAGTGATGGCAGCTCCCTGCTACACAGCTTTTGATATCAGGAGTTCCCACTGGACCTGGAAACTGGAAGAAGTTTCCATACATAGCTTTATCTTATCATAAGCAAAATTAACAGCCTAAGGAGGTCGATGTTTAAGGAGCATCTGAGTAAAAGTATTTTTCTGTGGTTATGTTCAATATGCTACCTCCGTCAGGATTTGCACATTCTGAAAATGTCCCATATTTGTTCATTAAACCACGGCTTAAAATCTTCAAAAGCCTGCAGAAACCTGGATGTCTTGGAGTTTCATTCTTGGTTACTTAGCACATCATACGGTTGTAGGCTTCCGAGTATCTTTTACCATCTTTTGTTTCCATGATCCCTGGATGCTTTGTGACTTGGTTTAAGCTCCGGTGAGATGGCTATCTTGCCATACATAGAATGAGGAATGTCAGCCTTCAGGTGTTACCATTATGCAGTTAAAAACAATAAATAATACCCTTTCTCACTAGTGCATTTAGCTCAGTAGCATTATGGGGAGATGGGAAGTGCCTTTTCCTTTCCACTGTCATATTTTATCTACTTTTTTTAATTATTGTTATTTTGAGTCCCAATCAAATAGGTCAAAAACAAAGAAAAGAAATGAAAAGAAAGGAAAAAAAAAGGAAAAGAAAGGAAAAGAAAGGAAAGGAAAGGAAAGGAAAGGAAAGGAAAGGAAAGGAAAGGAAAGGAAAGGAAAGGAAAGAAAAGAAAAGAAAAGAAAAGAAAAGAAAAGAAAAGCACTGGATTCTCTCATGCTAGCCAAAATTATACCCCAGAAGCTTTATCAGACAATATATACATATTCATGCATCTCTTGAGAACAGCAAGAGTTGTAACTCTACTCTGGATTCAAAGATTAGACTTTCAGAATAGACAGAGGGTGAAGACAGGGAATAATCCATATTCTCTTGAGGGTATGCATCCAATAGGTGGCTCTAAGTACAAATTCATTAAGAAAATTTAATATCTTATTCCCAGAGGCAGATATCCGAGTGTCAAAAGACTCATAAGAGATAGCAATGACTTTAAAAGAAGCAAATAGATACCGCTTATCAGCGTCAGAGAGCAAATGAGTGCTAGAAAGGAATTTACCATTCCAAAGAGGAAATTATGTGGAAGAAGCTGTCAAATGTCTGCTCCCCTCTGAAAGCTTTTAGTATTTGCTCTCATAGTATTCCAGCAAAAGAAGAAGAAGAAATAAGTGTAGGGCAATCTCCTGAGGACCTCCTGACAGAATATGGCATATGGGCATCCTGTGATCTGGCCTCAGACTACGCTCCCCTGAGAAGTCCAGGCAGCATTTCAATCTCCTGGGCATCGAGTTGGCAGAGAGGTGTGCACTGAAATTCTTAGATATACTGCAGAATCAACCTTGCAGAGTGCCCCCTTTTCAAAAATCTGTTCTGTTTCATTTGAGATCCAATGTGGTAACAAGTGGCTCACTCATTATGTCAGGGGAATTTAGCCAGGAAGTTTAATTACTGTGATTCCTTTAGGGAACAACGATGGAATGCGTCTTGTCCCATGAAATGCTCGTGTGAAATATATGAACTATATAAGATAACAAAATGGGTTGGCCATCCCAGAAGGACTTCCTGGTACATTAGAAAGATATCCAAAACTTAAATAAGAATAAAAGAAGAGTTTTAAGAAAGGGGTCTAGATACATGAAATCATAATGTACAATATCTTGTACATGAAATCAGAATGTACAATATCTTAAGTCCTCTAGCACTTTCCAATCTAGCGTGATGCATTGATTTTGCTTTGGTGTAATTTATTGCAAGGGAAAGGGAATTCTTGTTCTGATGGTCATAATAAAAACACTCCCTCCATCTGAGCTCCCTGTTTCTCTATTAAACAGCAATCTTCATGGTCTCTTCTATTGTCTCCAGTTTTGTCTTCTGTCTTCCTCAGGAATTTTGGTCATTCTTGGTTATATAGTGTCCCGGATATTTAGGGTGTTTGCTTTAATTACTCACCCTGGTTTCCATGGAACGTAGTAAAGTTAACCATACCTTTCCAAGTGTGTTTTTTTGTAGAGATGGTAACAAAATTCTGATCTTGATGGCGCATGGCAGATCTTATGCTTGTGATTGAAACCGTCTGGATAACCTTCCATGTATTTGGCTGTTAACTAAACAAAGGTATTCCTTATTTTAAGGAATAATGCTCTTTAAATAAATAAGTAAATAGAAACATTTGCTTAGTTATAGAGGATCCTTAAATGAATAATAGAAAGCAAAATAAAGAAACCTTTAACAGAAATGCAATTGACTGGAAGGGAGGGGGAACAGATATACTTAGCTGAGGTACTTTAAATAGTACATGTTCTGTATGATTTGATTTCTATCAGTATTAGAATCGACTGCTTGGGACTGGTTAGCATGACCTTTTTTTCCTTTATTCTTTTTATTGCATTTCCTCCATTTTTTTTCCATTTCCTGCATTTTCATGCCGCCAGGGGAATTCCCAAACTTAATGAAGTGTGTTTTGCAATTAAATTCCTTTCTGTGTTTCTCATTTGAGTTAGAGAAGATAGTAATACAGTCATCTGAGTTGGAAATATTTTTCCTCTCAGACAACTGTCAGCTCTCTAGTTCTTTGGTCTTTTGTTTCTCCCAACTCATTTCAACATATTAAAGAACTTGATTTTGGACCTCTGACTGATACCTCTCCTGGTAATGGCATCTGACCACATTAAAACAAGGGAATTCTGAAAAACATTTAAAAAATTTATTTGCTTTATTCTCTTCCTGCTCCTTCCCCCCCCCTTTTTTTTTTCTTTTTTAATTTCTCTAAGAAAACTGAGATATTTTTGCTATGTATTGCTGACAGCAATCAATAAAATAGCAATCCTGACTAGGATTATGCTTCTACATAGAATGGTCAGATCAAAGATTTTTCTAAATACATATTTCTGAAGTTAAGCTCTTCAGGCAAGTTATTACAGTTTTTAAGTTTTATTAGCACTTGGGAGATCTGGGTCCAGATGTTACAAATTCAGGTTTTATCTTATTCTCTTAAGTAGAAGTGAGAAATTGGAAGGAAAACAGGGATAAGTTGCCCAAACAGGCCACATGATATGTCTGTGACTACTTCAACCACAGCAATGTTCAATCATTTGATGCGAGGCAAAAGGTGAAGGGTGAGAAAAGATGTTAGGAGAGAAGAGAGAATGCAAGACAAGAGTATAAGTTTGTTCTCATAACGCAGTTTTACATTCTCTCCCTTGTTAAAGCAGGCTTGGATGCTCTCTTGTACTTTTAAGCAATATTTTCTAATTTTGAGGGCCCGTGCAAAAAATGAACTTTAAACATCTCCTGTGTTCCATCTGCAGAAAGGAGAGGAGTGGCTCTTGGCAGGCCAGGAAAACAAATGAGGAAAGAATTTTTGACCATAATATCATGTCTGTGGGACTGTTTTGTAGTTAGTTCTCTCTATGCACCTTTTTGCAAAGCGTGACTTGTTATACCTTGATATACCTTATGTCCTCTCAGCCCTTTTTCTAGGAGGGAACAGGGATGAAAGTAAGACTTCTGACAACTCCTCTCTCAAAGTTGTGTAGCACCATTCACTGAAGTTCATTTATTTTGTGATAAATGCAGTTTTCCTCTTACCTTTTGGCCTAGTGCACACCATAGATGAACAGGAGATTTTACAGAAAGCAATACTAACCAGAAGTGACAGCCTTCTGCTGTCCCACACCAACACAAATTGTGCACTTCCATAGTACTGTGGAAATGAATGCATTTCACTGTTACAAAGGCACATATTATCAAGGGTAAATTTCCAAGGCACCTGTCCGAACTCAGTGATTCTTCATATCCCTTGTTTTTTGTCATGAATTCCAGTGCCAAAATTGAAGAGCAGCAGAGCTGTAGCCATATTTGGGAGCAGATGGTCAAACCCACTGCTGTGTCCAAGTAGGCTGGTGGGCATAGTTATCTGATATGTTTAGAGATAGGATAGCAAGCCAAGCATCTCTCTCTACTCACCACCTAGGGATATACTCTCAAGTAAAGAGAGATCCCCCTCTGGGTAGACTGCTTGCTAGATTTAAAAACATTTGCTGAATGTTTGCTGAATTGTATTTGTCTCTAGAAATAATACCATTTAATAGTCTCATTTTCATAGCTGCTTTTTAAAGTGCTTTCCTAAGTAAGCTTCATATCAGCACCACACTGTATTCTGAATATTTTGCAAGTTTCCATAAAAGATGCTTTGTTCCATGACACAATAGTACATCAGCTTGCTCGGCCAGCTGACCCAATTAATTCTAAAGGGCATGTCCTGGTAGGAGAGAGGAAACTACCATTGGCAATTTCCTGATCTATCTATCCAAGTGGGTATTCCCAGATTCAGTCTAGCATAAGGCCAAAATAAAATTTCATTTGCTAAAATATGGTTTATTATTTTCTGCAGTGCTTTCCAGTTTCACAAATGTTTCCACCTCCAGTTCCTAACTCAAACTGGAAAAGCATGGATTTTGGTCTCCGCGGTAGATGTCATAGTGACATAACAATCCTGTCAGTGAGTTGATAATTAGTGTTTATTTAATGATACCTACAGAAACTCTGTGACGTTAAAAAAAAAATCATTTCTTCCAATGCAAAACATGAAATTTCAGTAGTGTCTGTGCTGTTCTTCAAAGCTGAGCACGTTCACCCCAGAAGACATAATCCTTTAATGAAGTAGTGAATCTTGCTAAGTAAATATCCTGAAATATAATAAGGAAGTAAATATTCCTGAAATAAAATGATATTTTGTTTATTATTTGGGGCAATATCAATTAATCAGACTACATGCAATTCAGCTGATTAACTGTAAAAAAAAAAAGTATCCTAAGACTTTGCAAACAAATCTGAGTACAAGTATTTTTAGTCCAAATCAGATTGAAACAACTTTAAGTAATATGTTTATCTAAGATTGTTAATTTAAGGTAAGATCAAACCACAGCTGGAAGTGATAGAATTATTTAATTTGATTTCAGTTACTGTTTAGACATGCATCCATAATACATGGAAAGATTAACTGATCATCTGTGTAAGTTAGAATTAGACAACAAATTATGATTAATCAAAGAAATCAGATAAGTATGTCTCACCTGCAGCAAAGCAAGGTTCACTTGCAGAAAGACCGATACATGCAACAAAAATTATGTTGCACTGGACTACGTGTTTGTCCATGCAACTTCTAGTGATAGTCCTATAACATTGATAGTGATTTCTGAAGATCACAGCAGTATGAAACAAATTCCAGAGAAAATTATTGGGACTTAGATAAATAGGTACTTGTGAAAGCTACATTCCATCTACAGCTTTCTTGAAGCAGAAATCATTGTGAAGATGTAAAAAGCTCCACAACAACTCTATTGCTCCTGGCAATACTTTGTATAGTCTTTAGTAAAAACTGATAGAATTTGGAGTTAGTTTTATTGTGGTCTATCTGAGAAAAGTTTGCAATGCTCCAGAACCCAGTAAAGGAAAAATAATGTCTCTTTTTCGTATTTCAATATTTTTGACTGCTTATCTTTGTTGATCAAACAAAACACCAATAACATTCAATAACCTCTCATTATCTGACATATATTTGGCACATTACATTACATTAATATATGTAACTATTATTATCATTTAATCGGGGTGGAAATATTATTTATACGTAAATAAGTGTGTGAGGTCTTAGCTTTGGGTGATTAAGAGTATTAACAATAACACTGCACAGCCAAGAGAAATTATTTGACTTTTACTATGAGTTGAAACATGTGCTATATTCAACAATCAGCCATCCCACTTGTTAACTATGAATCATTTCCAGGCATTCTAAAGCAGGGCCAAAAGAGGCATATCTAGATCTAAACACAGCTCGGGTTAGGTTTGGAGATAAAATCTTGGTGTTAAGAACTGTACAGCTGGTGAGTCATCATTTAGAAAAATTTCTAAGGTTTTCCCATTGAGGTCCATCCATCTTTCCCAAATATGCACCATAGGAAAACATGGACTTCATAATGTGATAAAATCTGTAATAAGATTCAGTGTTTGGCAGAACAAATGAAAAACAAGTTCCAAGTTGAACACCTTTTTTGAGTCTCCGGCTGTGTACATAAGACACAGTGTGAAACAATTGTGCTGAAACAGATGGGTCCAGGCTTCAGAATTATTAACTACACGCAACATGCAAAGCCTAGCAACATATGCCTGCTACATAGACTAAATCTAGCCTACTAGTAGAGGGTTTCCAAGCTGTTTAAAAGAATATTAAACATTTCTCATATGGTCTGGAGTAATTCGCTTTGTGTGGAAAGGACTGCGTCAGCAGTTCTCCACTTTGAGGTATACACTACTGGAGCCACTAGTAGGCGAAGTCATGGGATTATCAGGAGTAGGTAAGTATGGTTTGCAGTGTCAACACCGTTGTCACTTATGATGCAGTGAAGGTCTGAATATTTAGTAATCCAGTAACAGTTTTATTTCTCAACTTTTAGTTTGTTGCCTTTGGTTATCAAATCTCTGACACGCAAAGACAGAGCATAATCAATGTACCAAAGCATTGTCTGTTTACCTGGACTTCTCAAAGAGGAACAGAAGTGGCACAGCAGAAAGTAAAAATCATTTGTTATCAGCAAAAAGGGCAATTTGCTGATTTTTTTTTTCCAGGTCAAGTAGAAAGAGAAAAGTTCATGCTTCAGCTGATTTATATTATGTTGTTTCTTCCCACTAGGGATAAGAAAAAAATGATATTCATTGTCTTGTGAATAATTTCTTTTATCAACACACCTTGAAATTGTCCTCTGCTCCTGATTTAATAGCAAACCACTAAATGTTGCACATGTTAGCATTTACTTTTGAAAAAATGGAAAAAGGTAGTTTGTGAGTTTCCCAGCCTCCTAAAAAAAAATTACTTTTGTTGAAAAGTAAACGGCATGTTGTCTGAGACTAGAAATTCAGAGATGAGGGAGATTGTTACAGTAAGTTTGCCCTCAGCACTAAATATCTTTGCTTGCAGGGAAAAAAAAAAAAGAAAGAAAAAGAAAAAAAAAAGAAAAAGAAAAGAATTGCGATAAACATTAAAATGAACGAGCCTTCTTAATCTACCATTGTTGAAAAAGGTGTAGAACTTTCTCCAAAGGAAAAGAGGTGGATTGCAAGTATCTTAGTACATTTGTGAAGTAGTCAAACAAGAAATTATAGAGAAAAAAAAAGTTGAGACTAAATGTGTTGGTGATATCACTGGTGATATCACTGACTGGCAAAATATTTTGTAAGAGTCCTTGGCTCACATTAAAGTGCAATTGCTAAGGACAGCATTCATTTTTGATTCACAGATAAAATTAAGCCTTATATGATACTTGCAAATGGAACTATCTTGCTAGCAGAGAAAGAAAACATTCATTCTGAAACAAAAAGTTTTGCCTCCAGGAAGCTAAGAAATCATTTTTACTCTGTAAGCTGTTTTTTGAATGAAGTATCTACATCTTAAAGTGAGAGTTACTGCAGCAGATCTTTGTGTTTGTGAAAAATATTTAAAATGATTGCTGCCATAAAATATTCAATATATGCTTCCATCTCTCACCAAAAGCTACCTTATCAGACACGTTTTGATAAAAGACTGTGCCATTTCTTCTTTTGAACAGCAGAGATATTAATACTCATATTACCTGCCTCTGGGACTGCTGCGAGAGATGATTATTAATGTTTACAAAATAGAGCACTGTAGCAATAGAAAGCACTACAATATTGAACTATGAGTACATAGACTGTGTATAGATTGCTTTATTACACAACTGTTAATTCTGTTCTTAAAACTAAATTAAAAATTGCTTATTGTAATAACATATTGTAGCAAATGTTGATCGGTAGGTCAGAACTTTTTTTCAGACTCATATATGTTTTCTGGGTCTGAAAAGTCTGTAAGAAGGTATGTTTATATAAATCAGAAACATCTCTAATGAGATTTGGCAATGAATCCAAAATGTAATTTGTAAAGTCAGAATTTTCAAAGTCACAAATGTCTTCAGGTCATTTCAAGTAAAATTAACCAATTAAGTTAACCAATTTAAAACAGGACTTCTCTGCCTTTCAGGCCTGATATGACAACTTAACCCCGTTCTTATTGTAAAAAAAAAAAAAAAAAAAAAAGAATGCAGTCTTTTTCATTCCTTTGTCTGTACTTTATGATTTTATTGAATGGATCATAGAAAGATTTTTGGATAGCACTTCTATCTTTCATTATAAAGGGAATTAGTTGGGAACACAGAAGGAAAGGACAGTGGTGTAACAGGGTAGAAAGTGATTTGCTTTGAAGCATGTTATACCTCAACTATTTGAAATAACAACATGAATTATAGCTAGCTATGGAAAGTTGCTGTAAGAACAAAATTTTGAAACACTGCAAAATTTAGACTAAAAAGGGAATTTGAAGACTCCTATCACTTTCATATCCAGCTGATATCCATATCCTCCGTTATAGTATGATCCCAAGGAACTGGATTAATGAAGACTAACTTTAGCTGAATAGCCGTGTTATTGTCACATCTTTGCAGAAGGAATAAAAATAGTGCATGATTTGCTGGATTTGATCGATCTTACATGGTCCTGTCAGCCATTTTCAGCTCAAAATGTTGATTTCTGTATTTCCAAGATTTAGGCTTCAAAATTCGCGAAGATACCATTTGCAAGATATTACTGGTTTACCTTTTCAGTGGAGCAATGCTATGGCTGCAGCTGTTCATGCTGTAGTTAAGCATTTCTCAGGTCACAGTTGTCACCAAAATTTATGGAGATGGATAGTTAATATATTGAGAGGATGTTTTGCACTTAATGAAAGTGCATTGCCTAAATTCATGCTGCTGAATTGAGAGTCCCTTTGGCTATTATTTCACACCAACCATCTATCTTTCTCATGTCAATTACCTTCATGAGGAGGGAAAAAAATCCTTTTCATTCTTGCATTCATATCCCTAATTTGTTAGGTGTTTGTCTTTGCTACAGTTCTTTAATCTCAAATATAGAAAAAGCTCTTTGAAACCTATGTGTTTTACAACCTATTGTCTCTAGGTTACTTCTATTCATCAGTTTTTATCCTAAACTGTTTTCTCAGATCTCCTAGATTCTCATTTTGCCTCTCACTTTGGCACTGAGACATAAAATATCTTTTGTATTTTGCATGATGTGCAGCCTTGCTCTCTCTTCAGAAATCTTAGTGGTTGGTCTTTCACCGTTCATCCTTACATCAAGAACTTAAAAATAATCCACTAACACAAAATTAACAGAGAGTGTATATATATATATATACGTATGTGCATGTGCATGTGTCTATAATATGTATATCAATGTATTTTTCTTCCATTTTTTAGATATTATTTTTGTTATATTTTCAAGAGTAGAGAGTCATTGAGAGTGATTTTATAAAAAGCATACAATCAGGCTAAATGTAATGTTGTTGAAGTCAATGGGAATTTTATTACCAGTTCAGTGATAGCAAAATGCTAGCTAGAAGTGCTAGATAGTGCTGAGACACTTTCACCCTTAATTTATACCATAAACCTTTCAGATCACAATTCTGTCAGTACTTGTAAAATAGTATGTGCAGCAGCTAGCTGTGGAAATGCCGTTGCTGGTCAATTCTTACCATTATCATGCACCACAGAAGAAAGTAATCAAGAAGTAAGGTCCCCATCAAGTACTCTAAGGTACTCTTGAAGAAGTTCTCTGAAATCTATGCTGCTTTCATTTTATATTTTATTGACTCGACCATCTGTGTAAATGAATAAGGTGAAACTGAACTTTTGTTTTTAGTAGTCCAATGCTTTCTGTTCTTTGGCAATCTATAACAAAACTTGATCTGAATTACAGGAGAAGACCTTCACGTATACTTTTCATGTTCAGAGATCCCTGTAAAACTGTTGCAATATGCATGCAAGCAAACACCGTCTCTTTGACTCTTCAGTGAGCCATACTGAGTTATACTCAGCTCAGACATCACTTTGAGTATATTATGAAAAATTGTCTACACGCTTTTTTAATACCAACACATTTACTGAATAGGAATGATAAAAAAAATGCATAGCTATTTATTTCAAGGTCAAAGCAGTCTCTCACAGAAGGCACTTTGAATTTTAGGTGCTATGTCTTTTCTAGCTGATACATTCAAAACTAGGATTCATCCCTCCAGGCACTGTTGTTGATTTCAAGGATTAATGATGGAAAGAAAGTTTTCAGGCTATCATTTCTGTATGCATGCAAAAGATAGGGTTTAATTTCAATCAACTAATCATTCAACTTTAGATCTAGCATTACAGGCTCCTTAAAAGTTTCAGTTAGAACAGAGATTATGGAAGTATGCATTGCAGATGAATAATTCTTTTATCTTTAACTTTAAAGGAAGAGAGACATCTGTAATATACTATAAAAAATGTTGCCATTGCTTAATTCTGCTTTGATGGAAAGGGATTATATTTTGAATTTGAGCCTTGGCCTTTCCGAATCTGAATACAGTATTAATAAAATAAACAAATGAATCAATTTGAAATCTTTAAACCTCCCAGGTCCATAATAAGAACAGGACTGAGAGTTTCTGCCTTTTTTTTTTTTTTTTTAAGAAGGAAAATATTAAAGTAGAGGAAAACTATAAAACATGGAGCAAGAACAAAAGAGGGAAAGGATTTTGTCACATCACAATTCTATATAACCATACCTCCGGTGAGAAGTGGAGATCAAATAAACAGCATGACATGCTTGTATTCACTAAAGTCTTCATGATGCAAGATGAGCTTTAAGAGAATCACCTTGATTTAGTCTCTGACAAGCTGGCATCTCTCAATTGCAAAAATTGCTTTTCCAATTCTTGTGTAAATCTCGCTAATCAACTGAAGCAAAGGGAGAACCTAGCTAATTTAGATGAAGATTGCACTGTGAATAAACAGAATGTTAAAACCCACACTGATCAGCTGGTATTTCAAAATAGGCTGATTTGATATATATTGCTAATTCCTCAATGAATTCACTGAAGGATCATTAGCTTAGAAAATTCTCCCAAATGTGAGTCCTGCTTATAATACGAGAGTACTTTGCAGAAAAAAAATTATGAAGGAAACTTTGTGAAATAGCCTATGAACAATAGAACAATTGCATTTTTAAGAAATGAAGATATTGGAAATTCTTGTGCCACGTGCCCTAGGTGTCCCCACTTGAACAGGGTGGGTTGGACTAGATGATATCTAGAGGTCCCTTCCAACCTTAAACATTCTGTAATTCTGTGATTGGGATTTGGCATCTTAAGTGTAGTACTTAAATTTTATATGTAAATTCTGTCACATTAAATGGATCTGTGGAATTGAGAGAGTTCATACGAAAAAAGTGTGATAATTGACAGTGAATATTTGCTATGCCTGGTTGTGTGTTAACAAGTAATACAGCAGCTAAATTTAGACATCTGTAGCAACATACCTACACATACTCTATATAAATCTTTATACAATCACCATTTCTGCTGTAACACTAAATGCAATGCCATTGTATTTAGCCTTTAACTGCTTTCCTATCTGTATAATGATAACTATTGTACTAAAGGCCCAGCACTGTTACATTTCAATACCCTCTGCATAAGCCTTGTACAGTAAGGCAATAAATTACTCCATTTATGCTTGGTCTTTCACTTTTGCACCAGACACTTAACCTTGGTCTGCTTGGATGGGAGGGTAGCACCATTTGCAGACCTCAGGCTAGCAGGGGCTGGTGGGACTTCGGGAGATCTCTTGTGTGATACCTTGTCCTGAGCAAGGGCAGTCGTGGGGCACCACCAGCCTTTCTCCCCTGGCTGGAGAGGGACACCTTTGAAGCTGGATCCACCAGAACCTTGTGGCCACCAGAACCCCCTTGCCCTGCTAACTCTGCCTCTCCAAGCTCAGGTGGCAACCCACTGTGACCTCTGAGCCCATGCGCCCACAGCTTGCTATTCGGTGTCCAACACCTAGCTGGGAACATCCTAATCTGGATTCCAGTTCTGCAGGCAACCACATCAAAGGTCTTGCTGTGGTCCGCATCAGTGCTATTATTATCCTTCCATCCAGAAATCCTGCCCTTTTGTCTCATAAGGCATGATTTCCCCTTGGCAAACCTGTGCTGATTGTTTCCATTCAAGGTCTTCTGCATGAACTCAGATATGGTTAAGGAGGATCTGAGAGATTATTTTCCCCAAGGCCTGAATTGGCCCCACCAGCTTGTTGTTTTCAGGCTTGGCCTTTTGGAATTCTTTGAAGATTCAAAGAATTTCCCATTCTTTTTTCCCATTCTCCCTGTGCCTGTTTGTGCTTTGCCGTTTGTTGATAGTTTGTGATTGGTTCTTGATTCTGGGAAGGAGATGTCTTGTTCAGATAGACAGAACTTTTTAGAAGCAAAATTTACTGAGATTTGAGCTTGCAACTGTGAAATTTCGTCATTATTTTGGTCTCAACAGGCCTGTAGTTCCAGCTGAGAGATTAAAACAGCACCTGGGGTATGACAAGTCTAATATTAAAATAATTTGCTATGCATCTAGACTACACACCTGGTTTTCAGTTTTTCTTTGAGACCCACTTTCACATCATGTTTCAATATCAGTGCTTAGATTAGGTGTTTTCACATCTTACTCTGGGTAGGTGCTCTACGCTATGTAAAAACACAAAAATGAGATTATATGTAGCTAGCAAAGCATCTTAAATTAATTAAGGAATAATTTTTATACAGTTATACAATAAAGTTATGGAGACCCATGGTCTGTTTAGTGGGAACTCTATACAATAATGCAAAGGTTGATGTGGCCATTTTAAATGAACAATCAGACCATTAAATACATCAAGCTATCAACCTTGGTAATCAGATGTACAGTTTATCCAGAAGTAAAGCAGAAATGTTTTGTCTAACCTTTAATTCTGTAAGGCCTTGTGGACGTTTGTGTTTATGTCTTCTCTTGAAATTATGCACAAAAATGCCAGCTTGTTTCAGCTGTGGCTGTAATGAGAGAATCTATGCACAAGAAGCTATGCTTGGATCATCAACTCATTTTATGGACTAATGGCACAAAATACGTGCAAGCTGGCAGTGGCTTTTAAGACATTATGACCAGAGTTCGAAACTGTCTGCCTACTGCCATGAAGTATCCCATATTCCCAGGTAAATATGATCCCTTCATCTGTTCCTGAGAGGGAGCAATTCAAGAAAAAATGTTTTATTTTCTTATCATTTTGATACACAGATCCCTGCTTCAGATTTTACTGCCATGTTGAGGAGTTAATCAAGCCTTTGTTTGCAATATATTCCCCTTATAACATAATTGCTATGTGACTGTTGATTTGAGTTTTAATTGCCTGATAAATTGAGTGTAAAATCCTGTGGTAGGAGAGGAATTAAGGGAAAGTGAGGATGGTGCTCTGGCAATTTAACATAAAAACATTTTTTTTGCTTACGAGCAGGAAACATTTACATAAATTTGAGCTCAGAGACCCTGCAGTTCTGGGTAGCATTAGGTTATAATGCCTACAGGATGAAAGTCTGCTCCTTTGAATTTATGATGCTAATTGTTTTGGCTACTCTTATGGAAGTTATTAGAAAGCAATGGTTGTTGATGATGTTATTATCAGTATCATAGTGTTGATATTATCCTAGTGTAAAATGCACATTTCCATTTCATCCTTTTTATAAGGATACTTTCAATTATTTAAAGTAACATAATGCACAGGTTGTTTTGATATACATTAGATACTCTATATATAATTGTTTCCTTAGATATTGAGTCTATTTACATACATGCCCTTTCGGAGAGTTACAGCTTTTCTAGCATTTTGCCAGTATCAGAGTTTGGCATGTTGGTATACTTTGTGTAACTCTTCTGTTTGTGTATCATATATCTAAACCATGTTTTACTATGGTACAATTTATTCCTCAGAACCAGAAGACTTTTTGTTTTATGCTTTTATGAATATCTTCTTCTGTTTTTTTCATAGTTTTACTTGTGGTTTAGCAGAGGAGAGGGAGAGGTGTGAGGTTGTTTTATTTTTTGTTATGAGGAGGTCTCTGTGAAAACCATCTTCACCTATTATGGAAAATGTACCTTTTCTTACCTGTTTAATTATTTATATGATTTATATGATGTTATATATGTATATATTTTGATGAATATGGATATGTAATGGATATACACATCTGAAAGATAAAGATAATTCTTGGCAATAGTGAACAATTCACAAGTCTCAATTGCATTGAGAGTGAAAAACAGACTACTGTGCTTTTTTCAACGCCTACTTTCTGAAGAGCGCAAAAAAAGTCTCTATCCTTTCTTCACCATATCCCCTTACTCTCATTCTGGAGCTTATCATCAGAGCTCCTCCACAACTGGCCTAGAAAGGATATGTAAATGTGGGGGAGGAGTCAAATTTTGTATTTTGAAGACAGAAGATACAGATAGAATGCCATTTTGCGTGATAATGAACTTTCTTTCCCCTAAAACCTCTCACACAAACATCACGACTCCAGCATTCTTCCATACATTTGGGTAAAAGACTTAAATGAACAGAGCAATTTTTTTTATATTTTTTTTTTTGAGATTTCATGGAGTATGTAGTCAGTACAAAAGCACTACATGATTTTTATCAGATAGTTGTAAAAAAAAATAAAGTGGAAACTTTAAGATTTAACTACTAAAGACACAGCAGGTAATGTATTCAAAGCTAAAAAAGACAGAGAATGAAGCTCATGATTACAACTAGAATAATTATTAATGAAAGATGCTTGCCAAAATCATATCATATGGGTGTTCAAAAGGCTAAGTATGATTTGTATTATGGTGCTGCCTTTTAGTACTCTATCTGCAGTTATACCAAATACATTAATACACCGCATTTGAAGAGTAGCTTCAAAGAGATTATGTTAGGATGCTAAGATCACTACTATATTTCCAAAGTAAACTTAGTTTTATATATCATATATAACCCTTTATCATATGCTAATATGATTCACCTTAAAGCATATTATATTTTCAGTGTGTTACTTGGTTCAGCACAGAAGTATCAAAGTGATCAACAGACAGATTTGCTGTGTTGAGTGCTTTAAAAGGACATCTGAGGACTAAAGCAAGCACCTGGAAAAGCAACTGTGCACAGAAGTAGGTGCCAAAGCATAAAGAAATTTCCACATGCATCTTGAGATGTGGCTAAGTGTGTGGTCATAAAAAACATGGAAATCCAGACAGGCCTCTCTGGAGGATTGGTTTAGCTTAATATCTGGGGCAATATGTGCTGATTTTTTTCTACTTGGCTGATTCCTCATAGGCTGTCTCAGAGACCAAAACTGAATGAACCTGTATGCTCTACTATGTTTTTACCGCAGGTTGCCTAAAACTTGCTGGTGAAGGAAATGAACATAAGATATACATGTTTGATTTATTACAAGCTCCATCTTGTCATTTTTTTCATTAAACGATAGTCATCATTCTGCCTAGTCACCAAATACTAAAATTATTTCCAATGACTTATATTGCTCCAAAACACTAAATATTAAAATTATTTACAAAAATACCAAAATTATTCCCAACACAAAATTGTTCCATGTGTTTTTCATCCCAGTGTACCCATTGTGATTTCTGGTCCTGTTTTCCAGAAAAATTCTGAATTGACTGTAAGATTGCATTGTTATTTAATTATATTTAGCATGATTTTGTTAACTGTGCTTCTGTTGGTGCAATAAGCAAACAAACCAAGTAGCTGCTACAATAAGGTTACCCTGAGTTAGATCTGCTAGTTATTTACAAAAACCAAGAGCATAATGCCTAATGGCACACACATAAGAACGCAATTAAGCAGTAGTTCAATGTATAAGTATGCTAGCTTTCTGTCAGTAAGCTAGAAATGTCAGATGCAAATAGATACTTCTTTACTCATTATTCAGCTGAGTGATCAACACAGAAGGACTTCTCTTCCTTCTCCGCTCAATTTCTTTTGGTGGCTTTATTTCTGAGAATAAGAGAAGTAGCATTTATCCACGTACTCTGTGGATTGAGAAATAAAATTAAAATTACATTTCTTCAGAAGAGATTCAGTTTATTTGGCTCTTTGTGATGTGGCACTGTAAAAGCAAGTTTTCTGTTTGGACTAGTAGAGCTAAAGCTCAAAAAAAAAAAAAAAAAACAAATTCAAAACATCCTTCTGGATGTTTCAGACTCCCTAGCTGCATGCTCCATTTCTTATTTTTGTTCAGGCATCAACTGTTCACAAGAAAATAAGTGAGAAAAAGTGGAGTTGACTTCCCAAGAATAAGATTGCTCTTTAAGCCCCGTAGCAAATCTGCCATGTATCTTTGGTCTTGATAAATAGCTACAGGCCAAGCAGAAACACTGACATGGATCAACTCAGGTGCACTTCTCAAGCCTGAAAAAGGACAATAAATGTTCTTCACTCCCACCAGGAAGGTTTGGACAAGGCAAGACAAGGCATAGGCCACTCATTACTCCAGAATATCATGATGGAGTAGCAACCAGTGCTGAATGTGAAAGACAACACCTTTGTACCTGGAAGGCCTGTCAGCATTTTACTCTCTTCTCCCAAGCAGGTACAATATGATGAAGTCCTTAACTCTTTTCTGCTACATTCTTACCTTACATACAGTTGAATCCTGTCTGCGTTCCTGCAGAGGATTGCTTGCCATGTAACATGCAGTTAAAGATCTCTCTGCTCTCACGGATGTCAGTGAGATTTGCCATGCATCTGCTGGGAAGAGGCAACGGGTATGTATGAGATGAGAAAGGCAGGATGCTCACCCAGTGCTACCCATATATTCCCATCCCTTCAGTTCTGCATCACAGACTGCAAATTCACTTTGTAAACTAATCTGCTGCCCCTGATGAGGTTCCATAGGTCCAGTTCCTCCATTATTCCTGATCCAGCTCCCCAGGATCAGGATTACTATGGATCATAGTCTCTACAAATAGTTACTTACTGTCAGTTACATATGTACATTCATGGTCTTTTGTGAAAATATATTCCTTTTTTTTTTTTTTTTGCTTTTTGTCTTTCTGTTTTTTTGAAAATGCAAGTATGTTTTATAATCTGTAAAATAGGAAGGGAGCAGGAATTGGGTGTTGTACATATTTCATTAAAAACGAGGATATTTTTGATGGATACAATATGGCAGAATATATTAAGATAATTAATTTATGTTCATTCCATTTTTTTCATTTCTCAGCATGATCTGTTTCATGCATAACAGAACAATCAAAAATGGATTAGTTTATAGAATGAGTGCACTCAGAGTTTTATCTTTCTTCCATAAACTTATCTAGTCAAAGTTATTTTATACATTAATTGATGGAAGCCACAATAATTTCCTTTAGTTGAGTCAAACACTCTCATTCAAATATTCCAGAAGAGTCTTAAAGTTTCTATTGTTTTCACAGCCTTCTGATTAACTACTTTTTTTTTTTTTCTTCATGTAAATAAAATTGTTTCTAGGGCCTAACAACTAGCACTTACTGGCTGGAGGAATGAACAGGAAAACAGTGTGTTCATAGGATTACAGAACAGGCCGAGAGAGAGAACTTATGCAGAGTTTGTAAGGCTAGTGAGGCAGAAAATAGATTGGGGTGCAGAGAAGAAAAAATGTGTCAATCAAAGCTAAGCATTCAGACATAAGCTTCCACAACACAGGAGCAGTCATGTGCTTCTTTAGCTTTTGTAACTTCAGCGGTTACCTCTGAGCTCGGGTAGAACAGCAGACAGATGTTTTCTAGAGATCGTGCTCTTAAGTGACTCTCTACAAATGTCTCTTAAAACTTGACAAAAACAAGGACAAAGCTGCTGCAGAAGAGGTAAGAGATGGCAGAACAGCTTTGACGAAGAGTCCTAGGACAAGAAAAACTTTGCAGCTAAACACTACACCCTACCCCTTCCATCCCTTTGTGTATACTCATTTTGCTTAAATTACAATTAAATTCATAATTTCATCTCAAAACAGTCTTTTTTAATGTAGCACATTGACAGTCCATGATAATGGACTGTCACATGATAATGATGAGTGGAAGACAACTATTATATGCTGGTGTTTTATCAAGTCAGGGTAGTTACTGAAAATGTTCTTCTAGCCCTCCAAAATGGATATTTTTGTGTAATGACTTCTGCTTGTCTCCTTTCTCTACCTAATGTAATGATTACTTATAATGATAATTCAGGAGTTGTTCCCTGAAATGGCTAAGACTGAGAAGATTTTACAAGCAAGATTACAGTACACAGCACTATTGGCAACACTATGCAAATTTCCAGAAAGATACTATACTACTGTTTAACTAGTACCTTGGAAAGAATGTCAGTTCTATGTGTGACACACAGCAATTAAAACACCCGTTCATTTGCATTCAAAGGATATGTGTCTTTATTTCACTTGAACCATACTTTTAGTTGCTTTTGAGATAATGGTGCTCAGATATCATAACATTAAAGAACAACCTGAAAGAATCCATTTCCAAGCTAAAGGGACAATGATCATCTATCTTTGCTTATTTGAGTATGTGAAGGGCTATCAACTGACTTCAGTCATATCCCTCAGTAACTGTTTGATAGATTCTATGGAATGCACGCTTAAGATTTATATTCTCTAGAACACAATGTTCATTTAATAGTGCCATCATTATTAAGTCAGTTACTTTATTGATACTTTCATGGGTTAGGGTTGGTGTGCACAAAGAGTAAGCAAGTCACTTCACTGCTGTATGGTGGATAAGAAATAATAGATCATCCAATTTTCCAAGACATGTTTCTCCTATCTCCGAACAGCACACTTCTATCAACATATTTAGATATTCATGGTAGGTTAATATAGGTCATTTTCACCTGGCAACAACATCAGCCCTTAGCAACAGTATGTGTTTTCACACCACTGATGTCATTTTTATTTTCTAGTAACACTAAGCCAAAAGGAATATCAGACTGTAGAAAACCTTGGACAATATGTCAAGAATTTTCAGATGTTATTTTGCCTTACCAGTCTCATTTCATTCCCTAGCAGTTCTGAATGCAAGCTTATTTTTATTTCCTAGACTAAATTTACTTGGTGAGGATAAACAGCTAAGAGGATTTCCTTGGTAATTTTAATAGCATCCAGTGTTTTGCCTATTCCCCTTTAAAGATAAATGGTAGAATTCAATATTGCACAGTAGTGTTCTAGGTCTAAGATCTAGTATGTCACGACTTTAGAGATATAAAAACTAACGTGGTAGAAGGTAGGTATTTTAGTGCACTGTTTTCATATTTGAATATGCATGTGCAATGTGCACATTTGCAATATGTGCAGAACTATTAATTCTTACTTTTTTTTTTTAGTATTATACATGTACAAAGATCACTGAGTTGTTTTGTCAAGGTCCTTGCCCCCTGCCTATGCAAACTTTCAGACCATTTCATAATAAAGGCCTAGTTATTCTTTTACTGGCATCTTTGAGAATTTTTATGAACCCATTAGAAGGACTCCCTTCTCAATGAAGGGAGAAGGAAGTCTCTACTGCTATCGTATTGTCATTCATATGACATATGACGTATATGGTATGGAAGTATAAGTTAAAACAGTTTTTGTAGGGGGATGTCTGCTATGATGTTACACCTCTTTGGGATTGTCATTCAGCATATAATGATAATATTCAGCATATAATAATGCACTGTGATAATTATGTACTGTGACAGATATTTCCCCAGTGATGCATACTCACCTTCCTGTGATGTCTCAGTGTGTTAGCATGGGGTATAAAAGGTCATGTTCTACAGGTAACTAATTATATCAAAATCATTCAATCTCTTGTCTTTTCCATAAAGAGTCTCCATGATTTTTCTTTTTTTGACTTTGCAGTCTTTGGGAAACAGGAAATAACACCGTGTTGAAATTAATTTGCTATATCATAAAGATTAGAATAAGGAAAGTGAAAGAAATGAATGAAAAGCAATATGAGAGATCACAAAACTTATTAGTTATATCTGTGAAAAGTTTTTCTTTTAGCTGTTACCTGTTTCTTTACTATTATAATACACTAGCCATAATTATGTAAAGGGAGGCAGTTAAAAGTTTGTGTTTGGTATGAACTTTGGCATTTTTTCAGCTTTTAGTGTTGACTTCTGCTTATGCAACTTTGCTGGTGTTCTGATAGTCTTATCCAGGCTGTGGATAAGACACAGAAGACTGTCACGAACAAATGACTTGAAAGAAACAGGTAATATGAAATACTCACCAACTCCTGAGGAAAAGCAGTCCTTAGTTTTGTGACTGGACTCATTTGAAACACACAAGTGAACTAACATTGTCACTTTTTCCTCTCTGATCTATTTCTGATCAGTATTTCAGTACTGATCTATTTCCAAACTGTCTACTAACAGTAGACAGTAGTTCTGTTTTGTATACTATACACACAGAAAAAAAGTAGAAAATCCTTTTTCTTTTGCATCTGCAGTGATTTCTACATCTCCTTTCTGCAACATCAACCGGACACAGAGGGCACTGCTTACTGTTGTCATGTGCATGCTTTGAAATGTCCCTATTTCCCACAGTCATTTCCATTTAACTAGACTCAATTTCTGTTTATTAAAAACAAGTTCCTCATGATTATAAAATAGCCTCACAGCAACAATAAGATACCACATGCAAAAAAGAAAACTTCAGATGATCTCTTAATTAAAAGTAGCATTTTTAAAAATAAGAAAGTATTTGACAACATGAGGCGAAAGAAATGGCTTCGTTATACATCAATAATTTATATTCTCTTCATTTGCTCTTCATGTAGAGGTAGCAAATTCTGCTAGTCTATCAAACTAGAACATGAAGTCAAACATGAGAGTTCTGTACATGTATTTATATATTTCTGCGTATGCAGTGTTACACATTATTCAATCAGAGTTTAATAAAAGCTGCCTACCATATAACCTGCAACCTCCTCTATTCTTCATGTAGTCAGATCAAAAAGCTTAGTATTTCCTATAGCTTAACTTCGGAACACCAAACTGTAAATTTTACATATCCACCCATTATTTTCTGGTAATCAAACAGAGGATATCTTTTAATCCATTCTCTGAATATAAAGTCAGGCTTAGACACAATTAAATGGTAGTTCATCAAAAGAAACTGGTCATGTCTTACTTCGCTGTTAGCAGAAGTTTTGTGGAGCACATAAAATTACAAGTGCTGTGAAATGGTAGAAGTGTTCTAGTTCTTAAAAAAATAGTGAGATGCAGCATTAAGAATTTACTCTGATTAATTTATCTTTGAGGAAAGTGTTAGAAAGACATAATGTTAGATGAATGATTAGTTTACCTAGGGAAAATAGGCACAATGGTTTTAGGCTATAATAACAGAACACTTGGAAAACTATTATTTGGACAGAGATTTCAGTCATGGATGGATATGAAATAGCAAATTTTAAATTAATTTCTGTTGCTCATTAAGGGCCTGATTCAAATCCTCTCTTGAGGCCCATGGAAATCTTTCCATTGCATTCAATTAATTTTGGAACCAGTCCTATGACATCCTTGCCACAGCTGAAAAATGTTGAATATTGTAATTCAGTTTCTAAAAAGCAATTAATGAGTTTCCAAATAAAAAAATGAAAGATCAATATACTGATATCACAAAAATGATGATATCAATATTAAAGCAGGGTTCACAGTTTTATTAATTTATGTATTTGCAGCTACAGATAATTTCCCAAATTAGGAGAGAGTAAGCAAAAATAGTTTTGAGATTCCTGTTGATTATAGACAGATTGGAAGTAAATTAGACAAAGGAATACAATAACTAGATCCAGAATCATATAAATCTTTCAGATGACTGGAAACACATTTTAAATGGGAAACATGAGCAATAGATTTGGGGGGAAACAAACTAAAATAGTAACCTCTCATTAAGTTGGACAATCTTGCCATATTCTACACATTTTATGAAAATGATTTGTTGCTAAAAACACATAGAGACAGTATGGTATAATACAATACACCCCAAGAGGTTTAAGGATTTGCATGTCACTGATCAGACTGCAGCTACAACATGTTTTTAACTAGTTTTCCTGGAGTGGATATACTTCCCTGCAGAGTGTATTGCTGTTATTAATCATTCTACTGAGTGAAGTTCATCCTCATGCAGAGGACCTCTCCAATGCCCATGGAGAGAAATTAAAACTTGTTCTTGCAAACACTTAAGCATCTGCTTATGTTTGAATCAGTAAGAGGCTTTTTTCAGACAGAGTAGTTCTGCTGATATGTGTAAACTTACATGTTTATAAACGTTTTATAAAATTTCTGAACATAAATGTTGATAAAACTATTTTGTGCATCTATCTTGAACTGATCCTTAGCATGATGATAAATTTTCATTGAGTAAATTATTTATTCAGCAGAAATTATGACAGATTGATTGTTGACTCTTAATATGAAATCCAAAAATGAAATCCCAGAGTTTTTACTTTTGACTCAGAGAAAATATTCTGCTGAAAACAAGCAGATCAATAAGTAAAGGTGACTGAAACTTTGGAAATTAATAGAATTGCAACTAGCAGAAGTCTGTAAAGGCTGAATTTCAAGTAAACTTTCAAGTAAGTTACTGCTGAAGTAAGATGCTGAAGATAGAATCTGCTTTTAAAAAAATGAAGAAATAGAAAGGAAAAGATTCTTTTTGGAGAGTGAGAAAAAAGGAAAAGAATACAAGGATTGAGCTGCTGTAAGGCCAATTAATATTTATCTTCTAAAATGGTAGCTGCTGTGAGTACAGAGGGGAGAGACTATTTGAAATATGAGATAGAAAGAGAGAGGGAGCATAGACTGATGAGTGTTAAAATGAAGTCATTACATCATTTTTACTGGAAGAACTTCATCTCAAGTAAACATCCAAAGGGCAAGTTCTGATCGAGCCTCTGCAGCATTAGAGGTCCCCAAGAAGGAGCTGCACTAGTCTCGAGAGTGTTCTGACAAGGGGAACGGCAAGTTGTCTGAGGGCAGAGAGAGAAGTCTTCATTCATATTAAAAATATTTTAGCTCCCAAGTACAAAAATGCTGTACCCACTGTTTGCCCATTATTGCATTATTTATGCAATTGTGACTGCTTTTCATATTTAATTTACTTTTCTAAAAATATGTCTTTCGGCTGAACTGTTTTTAAATACACTTGCATTATTTATTTTTATGTTTTTTGGAAATACATGTCCTAAATCATCTTGGAGCTCAAAGACATTCCTTTGACCCTCATCAACACTGGTTGATATATGGCACCCAGATGGGTCACTAACATTGAATATTAAACTATGTATAATTATTGAATGCCTCCTATCCTGTCAATAGAGCTTCAGTTTGACTGTTCACTTAGGTAAAATTTGTCATTCATCTAAAGATTTGCAAAATCTGATCTTCATTCTAGGGGAAGGTATCATGCTGAGTAGAGGGTTTGTTCTGTCTGGTAAGGAACTTACAATTGAAAAGAACAGCTAGAGTAGTAACACATGCCTATATTCTCTTTAATGGAAACTTCTATTTATTGCTTATTTCACTAAAGCATCTGGAAATGTCAGGAAAGTGGAGGGAAACTGCAGTGAAATCAGGAGTTACATTAGGATACACTGAAGAGATCATATATGCAAAAAAAAAAAAAAAAGCTACTCAGAGGTATTGATTTTTTGCCTCTCTGTTTTGGTAAAAATTTACCCCTCACAAAATTTACCCCTCCCAACCAAGTTTGTTTTCTGACAAGCAACTTGATCCAGTACTTCCGTGACAAGTACTTTTAAGTTATCTCTCTTTAAGGATTTAATGCAGCTTTTAATAACATCCGATCATAAAGTCAAATATACGACAACCTGTGAAACATACCATAATAAATTATTAATGGCAGCCTAAAATATTGTTTTCTTTAGTATCTTTGAAAATACAGAAAAAATACCATGACACTATGATAAAAGAAGATTCTCTTCAGGACACGTGAACCTGAAGTAAATACAGGGTCCAGATTAGATTAGAAGGGAATGGTCTTGAGTTTGGCTTGGCAGGGAAACTTCCTTCAGAAATGCAACTACAAAACAACAAATGAGAAAAAAAAAAAAAGAAAAAAAAAGAAAAAGAAAAGAAAAAGAAATGTGCTATTTGCAGTGTCTGTTCTTGGGCACTGGGGCATTTACTGCACAGAGAAGAGATGCTTGGTCTTGCTGCTCTTGATAATCCTTCTTGCCTAGATGGGTCTGCTGCTACAGCCTTGAAATCTGAGTGTAAACCAGTCTTACTCATATCTCCTCTGCTCGTTCTTTTGCCTTTGCCAGTGATGTAGGAGAAAACAGCATGGAGCACACGGGAGGTGTGCTGACTGACGATTAACTGACTATTGACTCAGTATTGTATCTTTATTTGAGTTTCATGTAGATTGAAAACAAGCAAAATATTTTCTTCATCATGTAGAAGTCTGTGCTCTTTCCTGTTAGAGACAGAATAGTTAATACACAGATTATTTCTTTCATTAGGGTTCAAAATTAGAAAACAAAAAAAGGAAACTTGCTCTTGACAATTTTTAAAGAAAATGCTCTAATATATGTATTTAAAAATGATTATGAATTTCACAAAGTTTTGTTTTGTCTCACTGTTTTTCCTTAGGTGGGACATTTAGCGGACACCAGCAAAAGCTACAGAGATTCAAAGTAAGGCTTCACATCCATTCTATATCTATGTGTTTCTTGTTACAGATACATATATCTATATGTATTAAAGAATCATAATTTATTTTGGAATAGACTTCTTTCTATAAACCAAAAATGTATGGATTTGGTAATATTTAGTACATCTTGGAGAGAATATCTTTTTTAAAATCCAAGGAGGTTTGTCTAGTTGGGAAACAGAGCATTATGTTTGGATTGGTGGGTTTTGTAATAAGGTCTTGTACTCATGTCCTGAGGGACAGGAGTGAGATCATAGTTTAGATTTTGCTCTACTGGACTAAAGAGAAGTCTTATTCCCATGGTGTGACTTTTCAGGTGTGATATAAATTAAATGGAAATTTAGGAAGCGCGTTGAATGACTAACAACAAGAACAGAAAACATACTGAGCACTTCTAACCTCTTTTCTTGTGTGATATTCCACAGTAGCCTCTGTACAGTGAATAATACTGGAAATCAGTGCACCAGTCCTTGCAGGAAAGCATTCTCCAAATTAATGACATATTAAAAAATAAAACAAAACAAAACAAAATAAAATAAAATAAACCTTTTTTACCTGAGTTGTGTTTCAGCTGCTTAAGGAAACATGATCATTAGGCACATATGACCTGATCTCTCTTTTAGTCGTGTTGTGGGTGCATCCACTGACGTGATTTGCAAGTAGATCAGTCCCTAGTGAGAAAGCACTATACAACTGCTTAAGCATGACAGAGCAAATATGTGACTATTTTACATGTGTATGCTCAGTTTGTCAGTGAGGTGAAGTTCCATTTATTATGTACAGGAAATTCAGAGTTGTTGATCATATTATAAAACACATAAATTTTCTCTGTACTCAAGAGTAGTCTTCAAGTTTAACACATGGACTGATTATATTTAACACACGGACTGATTATGTTTAACACACACAGAGCTGGAAAAGACACTGAATAGTCATATGACACAGTTTGTTGGTGATATTAAACTATTTAGAGAAGTAAAATGAGACTTTATGAGGATTTTTTATCAAACATTCTTCAGTCTGAAATAGAGATAAACTGAGGAAAGATGAAAGAGAGGTCTAAAAAACAAGTCTGACCTGCAGAAGACCAGAAGGGAACAACTGTTCTTTTTTCCTTCTAGCTCAAAAATTGGATTATTAGAGTGGATGCTTCAGAATAAATACAGTTTACAGGGAAACTGTGCAATTGCTTCTTGCAATAAGGTATTGGGTATTTAAAAGCTTCTGAAGGCTCAAAGCAAAACTAGAGAAAAAAATATGAAAGAAAAATCCCACCGAGCTGTTAAGTACACGGATGCTACCTCTGGCTTCAGGATTCTCTGATGTGTAGTTCTGTAAAGTACTCAGTGTTTCGGTAAATTTGAGTTACTAAGATCTTTGACCCTTCTTATTGTCATGGCACAGCTTCTAAGATATGTTATCATTTGGAAAAAAACATGTGAAATGATGGGTAGTGATTTTTCCAAAAGTCACCAGAAAAGTACTTCAGAGTGTCTCTGTTTTGTTTTAACTTCATATTTTAATTCTTGCTAGATTTTAATCTTACGAGGTTTATGGGTAAGAATTCAATTTTGATTTCTTAAGTTGTGCTGTGGATTCATAACAAACAGAAATTATATTTGATTTCTACAGAAGCAGCTATTCTAAGCAGTAAGAAACCTAGTGAAATGTTACAATTTTCCTCTCAGGTGTTCCTCACTGAGATGTTTGTATGCAGTGAAAGTAGGAAAACTGTTACAGATAAGAAGGAAAACCAACCCCACCAAACAAGAATGTTTCTTACGGCTTTATGAATTAAGTGGGGCTTATGAACCTGAGAGAGAAAATGAAAATTATAGATAGGAATAAGCTTCTTAATCAAGATAGCCCTCTGTGATCCAAATGTTGTTGATTACTTAGCTTCTGAATGGGAAAGTCATTCTTTAGAGTCTTGTCTTTGAAAGTATATGACAACTCGGTTTCTTTTATGAGGATACTTCTGTTTGTTTGTTTTCCTGTGGAGAGCGATGTATATTAAAAATAGCAATATGAGAACATTGAACAGAATGGGAGAAGCTATTCTTCTACAACTATCAATACCTCTTTTCCTTCCTATTCTTGTTTTCTATGTTTCCATACAGCTAGATAAGTTTCTCTTCTTTCTTGCTTATATGTTGATTTTGCAGTGATGGACAGATATGTCATTGCATTCTTGGGCAGATTTTGTTGGTCTTGTTGGTTTTGTTGATCTGCAAGAGGTGGTTTTAACTAGCGTCAATCTCATTTGGGTCAAGCCACTATTTTAAATCTTTCTCTTTCTGTCTCTTTATGTTTCAAGTCAGAAAGGAACAACAGAGACAAATACTCCAGTGTTTGATGATGTCTACAGCTGAGTGATTGGCATATTTAAAGTGTGTTGTGGTTGCTTAGAAGCATTTATAGTCTTGTATAGCAATGTAGTAAAACATGTTTTTATAAGAGAAAGAATCACAGTGAAAGATGGTCTGTGGCTTAACATTAAAGGGAAACATAATTACCAATAATATTTTATTTTGTAAAGCCAATTAAATAACATTACTAAGCAAATTTTGAGGAGTGCTTGTGCCAGTGCAGTAACTGTGCACTACTGTA